>JAJMKY010000075.1:328542-612063 GCA_030564025.1 Teunomyces panamensis | reverse complement strand
AAAAAAAAAAAAGAATTAAAGTTTCCTTGAACGATGTACTGGAAGAAAACATGGTGGAAGAGTGAGCCGTACCCGCTGTGTGAGGCGATTGTACTTCGTGACGGGATGCTCGTGTCACATAATCTCAATGCAGCAGTTGAAATCATCAAGGACGCTGTGTATAGGCAGGTGTGTTACCAGGAAACGGTGCCTATGCTTAACACCAACATTGGTGTGGTTGTCGATAAGTTTCTGCGGCCACTTCCGGTTGTCGAGGAGTCGTGGCGGGCATTTACCCGCAACAATCTGCGCGGCACGTTTGCGTATAGCGTGGTGCTGATCGTGTACCTGATTCTGATTCTGGCAATGATTACTTGGTTCTTGACGATCTTTGTGCTTACCAACTATACTATCAAGCCGCTGGTTCTCTTGAAGTCGTCGACGGTGTTGCTGCTGGTGTACATGTTGGTGGTGGTGATTAAGTCGATCGTTACGCTCCATGCTCAGCAAAGGGCAGGCTACCTCCATGGCGCCATGGTGTTAGACCATATCAACTCGAGCTTGTACGTCAATATCATCGACTTGGTGGTGGTGGTGCTTCTCCAGATCAACCAGGTCCAGGTGGTGATGCGTATCTTCTCCCGCCAGAAGGACAAGCGAACGGCCTTCTTGGTGGGTTTGCTTGCCACCATGGCGCTGCAGACCATTTGGGGCGTCACCAAGTTCCACACGTTTCTGCCACAGGATGAGGCCGGCGATATCTTGCCGGCATTCATCTACCTTGTTCGCATTGTCATGGGCTTGTCGTACGCCGCAATCATCTCCGTTTACATGGTGACGAAAATTACTCACATTGTCGCCAACCGCACCATCTGGCTCTTGACGCTTCTTACAGTTATCTTGATTTACACGCCGGTGGCGTTCTTTGTCGCCGATATCTCCAATGCGTTTGTCTACGAGTTGTCCGAAGTGTTTAACGTCGTGTCCTACGTGCTATGCGTCGTGCTCCCATGGGAATGGTGCAACAAGTTCAATGTGATCTTAAAGGCCCGAGAAAAGGACGGCGTGTTGGGTCGCCGGTTTTATGAAGACGAGCTCTACGAACTTGACCGGGTCGAACTCTTTGACGACGAAGCGGCACAAACGCCACGGCCGCGCGAAACACCAGAACCGGCTTGGCGCCACGCCTTCAACGCCGCCAAAAACACCTTTGTCAACTTTACCGACGTTATCATCGTCGCAGGGTTCGCGATTCCTCGGTCGGTCAGTGTTTCGACGCAGCTGACACCGCCAGACATGGTGCCCGAGCCGCGCCCTGCACGTAACTGCAACGTCTTTGTCTATTCCCGGAAACTGGTGGTGATTGAAGATAATAATAATAATGATTAACGAATATATGGGACAGGATTTCAATAATTTGTAATTGAACTTGTAAGTAAACCTCTCTCTTTATTTTTCTCTTCTCTTTGTAATTACATCTCCATTTATAGTAATTTTGCATCTATATCTCTATTCTATTTCCTACGCCTTCTCGTCCAGCTTTTCATGACCCCAAGTGGCGATTTCCAAACACTCTTCTTCGTATCCGGGAATATGCACGTACTCAACGCCTTTGTCGGCCAACTTGGTGCTACTGACGTTTTGCTTGACAAATGTATCGGGTTCAACCACGCCAACAAATACCGTGCGGATCGTCGTCGCCAAAATCCGGTCGACGCACAGCCTGTTGCCGCTAAGACGCAACAGGCACGGCTCCATCGTCGTGTAGATCTCAGTACCGGCCGGAAGCTCCTCGTGCTCGGCAAAGTACTTCTCCAACGCACACTGCTCGGCGTGCGTGTTCCCCGGCAACTCACGCGAGTGGCCAGTGGCCAACACGGTGCCGCGGTGCACGAGAACAGCACCGACATTGAACTGTGTTTGCGTCTTGCCACACTTGCGGGCCTCGGTGACCGCAAGTTCCATGTACCGACGATGCGGCGCCACGGCCCATTCGGGGTACGCCGTCTTGTACGACCACGAGCCGTCGGCAGCAGCGTAGCGGTATGCGTGTAAGAACAAGTCGAGCTCGTTGTCGCCCGGGTCCAGATAAAGCGGCGCGCCCGAAACCTCACAGACTTCGCCCGTAAGCACCTCGCCGTTGGCCTCGGGGTGGAACCACGACTGTGCCGCGCGGTCCTTGCCTATACGGTCCAAGCGTGCTGCAATCCCGTCGACATCGCCATCGAAATCCTTGCCCAAACTGGGGCCCCAGACCCATTCGTTCAGGTAAATGGGGTCGTTGGCGACGGGGTGCCCCAACAGCTGGAGATGGACGCGGATCTGGTGGGTGCGGCCCGTGAGCGGACGGCACTTGACAATGGAGGTGTTGGACTCGGCGTCGTACGACACGCGGGTAAATACCGTGGTCGCTTCCTTGCCGGCAACGTCATCGACGACATTCAAGCCGTGTTTGGGCAGCGCCGTACGGAGCGGGCGCAGCACCTCGACCTCGTCGGTGGGGAACTCGCCTCGGACACGGGCAATGTACTCCTTCAACACGCTGCGGTCGCGGATCTGCTGGGTTATGCGGTCGGCGCCCTTGCGCGTCTTGCCCAAGAACATCAAGCCGCTGGTCAAGCGGTCCAAACGGTTGCACGGATGCACTACTTGGCCGAGCTCATGCTGAAAGATCTTTGTGATGGTGTTGAAGCGGTAGCGGCCCGTGGGGTGCACCGGGATACCCGAGGGTTTATCAATGGCGAGAATGTCGTCGTCTTCATGGACGATGGCGATGGGCCGCGACGATACTGGCGGCTCGCGACGGTAGCAGCGGTGGGAGATCAAGTCGCCGTTGCGTACCACCGAGTCGAGATCTGCCGGCTTGCGGTTGAGCGTCACCTCGCCGTTCTTGATGCATTTGGCGTAGTACTCCTTGGAGCGGTCGCGGAATTCGTCGACAAAGATATCGAGAAGGTTACGGTCGCGCCAACGGAGCTTGCAGTAGGTGAGGTACGTAAAGTAGTACGGTTTCACGCGGCGGAGCGGGCCATCCAACACGTAGGCGGCACCCTCGACTTCTTCTTCATGGATGGTTTTGGTGGCGCTGAGGTCATCGCGCGCGAGCTGCTCGTGCGCCGTGAGCATCGTCTTGTCTATATCCTGCTGGCGCACACGGAAGCCTGCAGCATCACGGACCTTATGCAGACGCAAGGCAGCAGGAGATGCCGGTCTTTTCATTCTATGTCTCTATAACACGACTATAAAAGGCCCTGTTTTTTTAGATCGGCCATGTCTTGCGCGGACATCACGTTCCCCGCGGCATCTTCGACTTCCACCACGCCGTCGCGCTCGCCGGCGGCGCGGGCGTGTTGTCGCCGGAGCGTGCGCCAGAACTGCTGAGCTTCGCTCACCAGCACGATGTGGCGGAAGAGATGGGTCGACTCTGGCGGTACTCCGAGACACCGGAGCCCGTGCTGGTGCTGCGCGGCGCCAAAGTGTTTGGCGAACGCGACGCGGCCCTGGAACGTGGTGCCGCAGATCTCGCAACTGTACCGTTTATGGAGTCCTTGGAGCTTGTAGAGCCAGAACGGTACGGGCGTGCCGTCGGCGCCGAGCGGTCCTGATGATGTTTCCTGTTCGCTGTCAGACGCGCTGGTGTCGATTTCCGTGTACTCAGACTCGTCGCCGGCTTCGATGAGCATCTCGCGCTCCGTCATCGCCGACCGACGCTCGAGATCGGCGACAGTAGCAGCAATGTACGGCGCAAGGTGTGCCACGAGCTGCGCCACCGTACCAGAAGAACTTTGGCGTCGGGCGGACGTGGATTGTGGCGGATTTCCTGCCCGTTTCACCATCTGTTTATGCTTCTTGCCAGCCAAATGGCCCTGATAAACGCTTTCCTTAAACGTACGTTCACAGTACTCACAGTAAATACCCTGTGGCTCCCCGAACTCGAGCTTCCCGAACGGATCCACTCGCTCGGCAAAACCGTGTAAGTACGTTGCCAACGCTGGATTGGTTTCACGGTGCAACTCTCGCAAGTACTCGACGTACGTGATCTCGTGGCGACGGGCGGAAGCGGCGTAGAAGTCGCGCACATCAACAAACTTGCCGCCACGTTCTTCGGACAGAAACAACGGCGTTGCTGCGAGATGCGCTGCGGCAGCGCTAAGGGCGTCCTGGCGGCGGACCTTGGTGCCTCGTTTGGGAGTGGGCCGCGATGAGTACGGGGCGTAGAGCGGTGCCAACTCCTCGGCGGCGCTGTTGGCCACGCGGTGCCGTTGTCGTGTGGCTGCAAGAGCTGCGTCGAAGCCCGCATGAGTCGCCAACTCGTCGAGATTACGTTTGAACGCCGCGTGGCGCATCGCTTGCTTGACAGCTCGTGCTCGTTGACAGTACTGCCGCACAAAGTACGCCACTTCGTGTTTCTGGAGCGCGCGTCCCGAACTCACAAGCAGCGGCTGGCGCTGGAACCGCGCTGCAATGGCGTCCTCGAGCGTGTCCATTTCTTCAAGCGCATAGCGCTGGGCTTCAATAAACATTTGGTAGTTAGCCGCTTTTTTAAGATCAAGCATAAAAAAAAAGTACCATAATGCGCGACATCACCGTCTATCTCTTGACGTACAACGTCGCGAAACGGACGCCGGATGCAGCGGCGTTTGTGTCGAAGCTTGTGGCGTCGTTGCCGCTTGAGGCGCCGCAGATTCTTGTGTTTGGGTTCCAGGAATTCTGTCCGATTCTCGACGGTTGCTTTTACGCCGTCGCAAACCGCCACTTGCTCCATCTTCACACCCAGGTGCTTCTGGCGCTCTCGGCAAAGTACCCGCTGCTCCGCTTCCTGACTCTTGGAATCGACCACGTCGGCGCTATCGGGCTTGTGGTGGTGCTGCCGCGGCCGCTGCAATTTCCTCGTATCACGTTTGCTCGTGCCGGCGTTGGCCTTGCCGGCTCCTCGTTAAAGGGAACCGTGGCAGCACGTGTGGTCCATGCTCCCGAAGCCGACCATCGCGTCGAGCTCTCGTTTGCGGTGGCACACCTTCCCGCACACGAGGGCGAGCGGCAGTACTGCCAGCGTAACGCGGCGTTGGTGGCCGCGACTCGCTCGCTCGACTTTGGCGACGGCTACGGCTTGCTCAAGCCGGGGAACCACACGTTTGTGCTCGGAGACTTGAACTACCGTGCCTCCAAGCGTTATGACCGCGGCTCGGCAGCCATGGCGGCGATGGCGGAGCTCCAGGACCCGGCGCTGAAGAACGGCGGTACCGTGGCGCTGGCGGTGCGGGCATATGACGAGTTGACGGCGGGTCGGGCGGCGGGCGAGGTGTTTTTGGGGTTTACGGAGCCGCCAATCACGTTTGCGCCGACGTACAAGTACCATGTTGGCACTGCGATCTACAACGTCAAGCGGACGCCGAGTTGGTGTGACCGGATTCTTTATCAGTCGACGTATGCGCACGAGGAGCCGCCGCAGAAGCAGAAGCAGAAATTGACCGCGAAGCTGCCGCTGGTAGCGCAGTACGATTCGCTTCCGATGCTCGGCTCGGATCACCAGCCGGTCGCAATGTCCATCCGCCTTCCGTTTGAGCCTCCACGACTGATTGTATCGTCTACGGGACACCTCGAGGTACCGGCGGGACTGGTTGCGCCGGAGCCGGAGTTTGAAGATATGCTGGGTCCGACGCTGATTTACGTGAAAACAACGCAGTTTGATCGCGTGGCGCAGATATACGTTCGTCCGCTTGCGGATCTTGTAATTGGCTACGGATTATGGTTGGCCACGACGCCACATGGCCGTTTCGTCGTGCTTCTGGTTCTCTTGGTGGCTGGAGGCTACTATTTATGGTAAATTATAACGAGGTTTACAGTTTACCAATTGTTTTACATGTTGGATATGTCACGTGATGATAGTGGTTATGATGAATAAAATGTACAATTGTATAACCGTTACGGTATAAAACTGCAAGTTCCTTTTAAACCCAAGCATTTAGCTGCTACGATAATCATATTCTTTAGCCTTTTTTTCTTCTAAGTTGATTTGTTTGGTTTCTTTGTCTGTTTTTTGCACGATTTTCCAATTTTGCCGAGCAATGGTGCCACAATTGCCACAGTCAATGAGTATCGATACCTAAAAAATCGAGAATCCACATCTCCAACCAGCTTTGTCAATTCTTTTTCCTTCTACATTGTTTACAGATGGTACAGACTTTTGCTTTTATGAACCCATATATCCAAAAAATGCTCGACAAGAAAGAAGCATGAAGTATAATTTCAAACAAATGAAAGGGCCCGGCATCACCCAAGGCGTACCGGCGCTGCTTTCAATACATCACTCGCCACATCCTACGCTCTTAGTTTCTGCAGTCCTTCGAGATGTGCCCAGCTTGGCCGCAGTTGTAGCACGTCTTCGAGATCACTCCCAGATCGTTGGCGGAAGGACACTCCTTGGAGATGTGGCCGGTCTTGCCACAGGCGTAGCACTTGACCACACCAGCCTGGCAGTCTCTCGCAAAGTGGTTTGGTCCGCTACACTTGTAACAGGTGGTAGACTTGGAGAAACGAGCAGGCTTTCTGGCTGGAGGAGCAGCACTCGAGTCCAGAGCTTCGGTACAGTGCTTCGAAATGTGGCCGAACTGACCACAGTTGTAACACTTGGCACCTTGAGCTTGCGTAGGACAGTCGGACTGGACGTGGCCCACATCCCCGCACGAGTAGCATTGCTTCGATGTGGCCTGCTTAGGCTCGGTACATTCGGTCGACTCGTGGCCAGGTTTGCGGCAGTTGTAGCACAATCTTTCCTGCTGTTCACAGTTCTCGGCCAAGTGGCCCAACTCACCACACTTGTAACACGTTCTAGGGAAGACAGCTGCCATCGTTGATGATTGAACACGATTTTGTAAACGAAAAATTTTTGTGGAAACGGAATTACCCGGACAAAAATATCACGCGAACCCAAAAATCAATCTGTTTCACTAAACTTTTACTCTCTACAAAGTAATGCAGTATCCGTACTTGATTTCGCGGGCTGTAGACCCAATCTTTGGGGTTGGGATAGGCGTGGCGTCGTACTACTTGTATGAAAAGAGAAACGGTCGAGAAGCTGGCCATTCTTTGAACGAGTTGGTGGCGAAGAAATGGCGCGAGACTAAAGCCGGCTTTAGATAGATTGAATGCACGTTTATTGATTCCACGAACGCTGGAACGCAGCAACGACCTGTGAAGCATGGTCGCCAATGTCTTCCTGTAACACTGTATAGATTTTCTTCCATGTTTGCTCGGTGATTATTGGAGCAGCAGCAGGAACGTCAGAAGGATCGGCATCAACAGAAGCAGCAGCAGCGGGATCAGCAGCAGCGGGAGCAGCAGCAGCCGGAGCCGTCACCATGCAGCTGATGGTAGCACCAGATTCGATGCCGGGAATCTGGCCAATTGTCGTTGCGTCCAGGAGCACCTTGGACTTGTACAAGAGCTTCAAATTTGCCGGTGTGAGATCAGGCATGGTTGCCACAAGATCGGACTTGACGCTGTAGACGGTAGCTGAGCTCAGCACGGCCGTGAGCGTGTGGGTGAACTTGTACGGCGGGCGGATCGACTTCACTGTAAGATCGAGCGGCGGCGCAACGGCGGTACTGCTGCGCGGCATCGCGTATGGAACCTTGGGCAAACTTGGGCCCAATGTCTCGAGACGATGGTACTCTGCCGACGTGTGGAACGTTTCGGGCGCTGCGGGGCTGGAAAGCGCCACGAGCTGAAGATATGTCTGCGCAAAGGCCAGCGTCATTAGGAGAAAAGTATGGGATTTTTTTTGGTCCGCGAACCAGCATGAGTTTCTTCAAGTCGTTCAAGACAAAGTACACTGCTCTCGGGCAGGACGATGGCGCACCGCTTCCGCCGCCGGTGACCGAACCTAACGTATCCGGAGGTTTCAAGACCCGGCTCCAGAAATTGAACCCGTTCCGCAGCCAGTCGGTGTATCTCGAGGATGACGCCAACTACGTCAGCCTGGATCCCGGCTACTTCGAGCTCTCGCGGTGGGACCGGATGCTTATTTTTGGGTTGACATTTGCCGGCTCAGTGTCGTGTTATCTTATCTGCTTCTTTTTGTTCCCGGTATTGTCGCTCAAGCCACGAAAGTTTGCCTTTTTATGGTCTCTCGGTCTGATCTTCTTCCTCGTGAGTTTTGGCGTGTTGCAGGGCTTCCAGGCTTACATGGTCCACTTGTTTCTGTCCACCAGAATCATCTTCACGGTGGTATTTGTAACCTCCATCATTCTCACCTTGGTCTCCAGCTTGCTGTTGAAAAGTACGCTATTGTCAATCGTGTTTGCCGTGATCCAGTTGCTCAGTGCGGTGTGGTACACCGTCAGCTACTTTCCCATGGGACAGCAGACCTTAAATCTCGCCACCTCGGTCGCCCGTAGCCAGGTCGATACCTGGATCAATTCGTAATCGTGAATATGTGTCTATGAATCAGCTTTGAATCTTGTTTTAACGTAGAAACTGAGAAGTCTGGAATAGAACTACGATTTCTATTGTCTTGTGAGCATTCTATTTACTGATACATCAGTTTCTAATGGCTATATTCCTGCTTAAACTCCTCCAACAGAAGCTCGCCGAACTCAGGAAAGAGCTGTGCCAAACCACGTTCCGCCACCTTAACCACCGCAACATTTGCATCGGTATCGTGACTAGCGGTCTCATGCAACTCCACAACCTTGTGGCCAACCGTACTGTACTTCTTGTCACTGCCCAAAATCCGGTTCAAGTTTGTGATCGCTTGCATCGCCAACACGTACTTGCCCTGCAAGAGATACACCCGGTAAAGCACTTCCCAAGTGAGCTGCACATCCTTACCTTCTTCAAGCAATGGAGTAAAGAGCACGTACAACTGCTGGAGCACATCGCCTTCTTCCAAGTCGCTCAATAACGTCGCTCCCAACGGATCGGTGTCCTTGTCTTCGCTCTCTACTCTGGCTATGAGATCGGCCCGCTTTTTGTTCAGTTGCGCCTGCAACTTCTTCTGCTTCTTGTTGTTCTTCTTTGGCTTGTGCGTCTTGTCTTCGTCAGACGTCTTACTGTGGTTGTGTTCGTAGATATCAAAGTACAACTCGGCCAACCCCTTCAACACCCGCAAGTAGATTGGAGTGGTGTGGATTTGGTCTTCCCATTTCAACATCGAGACATAATCGCGGGGCGTACCACGTCTCATACAGTAAGAATGGAAATCGTACTGGTCATTGTAGTAGATCTTGAAGATCTTAACAATCGCATGGTACCGTTTCAACGACAATCCTTTGTAGAGGTCGACACTTTCCGCAAGTTCGACTTCCAAAGCTTCATTGGCCTCGCTTTCGGTCGCCTGGGCACGGACCTCGGCCAACTTTTTGGCATATTCGTGGTACAAGCGTTTGTACGCTTCAGCACTCTCCACCAATACCCAGTTGTTTTGCATCAAGTGTAAATCCTTGCAGCCATTGACCGATTTCTCGTCAAATTTGGTGAACAAAGAGATACAATCAATAGCTTCGTCCACCCGGTTAGCACGTAAGAAGTACTTAGTTGCCTTAGTATTGATGAACCGGTCCTGGAGATCCAACTTGCGTCCGCTGTCCATGACATCGCTCGACTCGACAAACTTGCCTTCATGCTTCAAGATCCGTGCCTTGACGACGTACAACTCGACCAAGGTGGGAGCATCGGCCAACGCTTCGTCGATGTACTTGTTGGCAAGTTCCAATTGGTTCAAGTACAAATAGTGTTGAGCCAAGAAGAATTGAGTCCATAACTTGATGGTAGGGTTGGTAAAAGATGGCACCTCAGTATTGTAAAAGTCCAAAACGAGGTCTTCAATCGCATGTAACTTCTTGACGTTCTTGTACAACGGTTTGACGTTAACAAACGTGGCAGGAACACCTCTCTTGAGTTGATTAACAATGTATTCCAGTGCTTTTGTCTTAAATTGTTCGTGGTTGGCAGGGATAAACGTCAAAGGCAAGAACTTGACAGGGTCAGAACGTGGGTAGAACCGGGCCAACTTTTCGTATAACTTGATTCTGACTTCAACCGGCTTATCTTGGGTTTCCAAACACGTTTCCAAGTGGCGGTAGTATTGGATATTGTCAGGATTACGCTTCAACAACTGACGGTAAAGCAATGATGCTTCCTTTTTCTTGTCGAGCTGGACGTAGTTGTTAGCCTGAGCTTCCAAGAACGCCATGTTATCCTTGATTTCATCCCGGTCAGCCTCCAAGGTCTGTTCGGCAACCTCGAAGTTTCCTGATTCCGAAATGATCGAGTTCTTGTACAAGACACACTCGCTGTGTTCGTAACGGTCGGCATCAGTCAAGTGTTCCTTGATGATCTTTTCAATTTTGGACAACGTGTTGACAGCTCCATTGTAGTCCTTGCTTAAGTGATGTGCCACCGCGAGCCCAGTCCAGTTGGCACGGTAGCCAGACTGCGATTCCAAGTAGTTCTGTCTCGACTCGATCAAGTTCTTATAATCTCTGATTTGCGTTTGCATGTGGGCCAAGTCACGTAATATTGGCTTGTTGGTGGAGCCATTGTCGTTAGCCGCCTTCAACCACTTGGCGGCTTCAGGGTAATTCTCGATGGCCCAGTAGTAGATTCCGGCCAAATGGTTCACCAAATGGTCGTTGGGGCTCTTTTGTATCGCTTTCAAGATGTATGGTTCGGCATCGGCCTTGTTCCCAATATGGAAAGTGATACAGCCCTTCAATGCAAGCAGCTCGGCGTGGTTTGAGTTTTTTTTCAAGTTAGCGTCCACCAACTTGAGTGCCTTTTTGTACTGTTTGGCGTCGTACAACTTTAACGCCTCACGGAAATTAGTATATTCCTTGTTAGCAAACAATGGCGCTGCCTTTTTGTTGAATACTGCCATTCTAAATAAAAGAATAAGAAGAAACTGGCTGAGAATGCTGATATTCTTGATTGATCTCTGGTTCAAGCTTTGAGCGTCGCTTGTTCGGGAAACTGACTAAAAAAAAACCTGAATAAAATAATTTCCCCAAATGAAAAATAGGCGCCCGAATGGTTTTAGCCAATCCACGTCCCATGTTCCTTAATACTGACAACCTTGGTTCGGAATAAGCCCCTTCAGTAACAAAAGTAGAATATAGTATCTTGGAAAAGATGGAAGTGATTCTGACAAGTTTTTTCCGAGCTTTTGACACTGTTTCGAACGCAGCAGCCCAGTTTTATCCAGTGCCTAGTAATCAACAGTGTTAAATCTGTCTCAGCTACCCGGAGCTGGATTAGATACAGGTACAAATTTTTGATAAATCCCAAGCGCAAAAAAAGGGTTGCATACCTGATAGCAAGGTTTCGGAGTATAATTACGCTGACTAAAATAAATTAGTGTTGTTACTGAGTTATTTTATACAATGGAAGCGTCTTTGCATCTGAAACTTTGTTTTCAGAACCGTTTTTTTCACCTCACTATTTGCCACTATCAACCAAACAACTTTGAAACAAACAACAAACTCCACTGAATCCAACAGAAACATCACAAAAAGATCACCTTTTCACGATGAATACATTTCCAAAGGAGTACCATCAGAGCGTTGCGGAGAAGAAGCGTCTAAGAACAAATACAACTTTTGACTACTGCAGAATGAGAAAGAGTAAATGTAACGGTGCGTTACCATGTCCTAAACTGTGTCCGTTCAGGTCGTGAATGAACATATACCGTTGTCCAAAAAGAGACAAAGAAAAGAATATCGAAGGCCGCAAAAGCACAGAACGACTTGGCCAAGCTCTTGGAAGAAAGCAGATACTCGACCCCTCGTTCAGTGCAAGGTTTAAACTTCCGTCTCACTGTATTGGAGGCTATTCTCACCCAACTTACCGGAATAACTTCACCCAGCAGTAACGGCTCTCCACCAGAAAATTCTTTCACTGTGACATCTACATCAGTATCGTTGACCTCACCAGCAAACAAGATTCAAACTGCCGAAGTGATCACTGATCGTGAGACCTTGAAGGATATGTTGTCGTCTTCCACAAAGGATTGCTCGAACTGCGGTATTAGAGGTCGTTTGATGGGTTATTTCGGTAAGCACTCCATTTTCTGGATGTTCTCCGAAAAGAGTATGAACTGGCTCAAGATCTGGTTGAAAAGCCACAATAGCTTGGCAACACCCTTGCTCAAATTACCTCACGCCCTTAGTGATGCAATTGGTGACTCTTAGGATTCCTGGGGACTCCAGCTCCAAACTTCGGACATCCCAGAGGTTATCCTGTTCTTCACTCAAGAGAACAAGGCTTTGATTTATGAGATTCTCGAATTCTATTACGTGAACATCCAGTTTGCTCAATTCCTTTGCAAAGTTGACAAAATTAGAGAATTGTTCCAAATATACTTTTACCGTGACAAGGCAAGGATTACGATAAGTTAAATCGTATTTCTATGAGTTCCTTTTGCTTATGAATATCTCGATTTCCCTTTGTCTTCCCACATGTGCGACACTTGCAACATTGATCCACTGTACTATCCTAATTTAAGTATTACCTCGGATATGGATTTGAATGATTTGAAAGATCGTTGTTTAAGAAACGCAACTTATCTTTACGCTAAAGTGTCACTCTTTAACGAGGGTATTACCAAGATTCAAGCAGTGGCTTTGATGGTCTTCTTCTTTGAAACCACTTATGTGTGTGACTTCCAGATGAATTACAGTTTGGTTACTTCGATGATTAGAGTTGCTCACGATATGCCTTTAGAAAACTTTGAGCAATACGCTGGACTTGATGAGGAGGAGAAGAACAATAGCCGGAGAATATTGTGGTTCTGTATCTGTTTAGACTTGGACAGCTGTTACCGTAAGGGAAAGCCCACTTTATTGAATTGTGATGACATATGGACTTTGACCGAATTTGATGACCATTTTATGTCGGTCCACCCACTTTATTCATTCAATAAGTACCTGGGCTTATCAAATGAAACTTCTTTGATTGAAAACTGCCTTATCACAAGTCCTGACTACTACTATGCTTGCTTCCACTTAATGCTTAACAGAATTAGATATAAATATTACCAAAAATTGTACAGTTACCGCTCGAGAATGGTGGATCCAGAGGAGCTTCTTGTACAGCTCGATTCGCTCAATAGTGAATTAAATCTTTGGCAGATTTGATGGACCCTGAAGTGAAACTGAACATGGATGATGTGTTACCTTCCATAAAGTCTGACGACCCACACTTTAGAGAATTCAGCAACACCATCGTACTACTACAACCGTTTCATTTTCAAAACCAGAACCTTCTCTCATCTTGCCATAATTAACGAAACACCTTTCCAAATAGGCTTGGATCCAAATGATGAGCGTGTGATTCGTTTTGGTAACATATCCTTAGAAGGATCAAGAGCCATTTTGGACATGATTGCAAACATTAATACCAGAGCGATTCCCAAATCTATGATGACTTGGTTGTCATTCTATCCATTAATTTCATACAGTATCGTGCTATCTAACTTAATTGCTTACCTTATCGTCAGCACAACACATGCAGATTGCTTATTGTTGATCAAGGCATCTATGAATGTTCTCAAGAGAAACATATGTACCACAATCAGAATCGGCTTTGGCAACAATGCGGATGTTTGACAATAAGCATACAATGCTAGACTTGGTTTCACGGTTATTCTTGCGAGTTTTGGTGAATGCCATGAAAATAAAGTAAGAGCAACGTTACATCAAAGAGGTACCTGGCTTAGAGGAACATTTGAATGCTTATCAATCAATTTATCCTGAACTTTTTAAGACGAAGTCTGGGGACATAAAGGAACCAGACTTCGTCTTTTGGAATAGTGAGATTGAAAAGTACGCTGCCCGAGGTTCTTCAATTGGTACGTTATATACAGCTTTATTTTCTCCAGAAACTTCGGTTTCTGCAGTGGGGACCAATTAGCATTGAATGAATTTTTGAAGACACCACCTGAAGCGTTTGACATTGGTCAATTCAGTGAAAAATCGATTTTGTGTTTATTATTTTCTCAGATGACAGGCAGTACTCCATTCTTAGAGGACCAAATCTTAACCAACTTGTACATGGGTAACGAAGAGTTAAGCTTGTAGATTATTTTAGATTCTTTTAGGTGAAAAATATATATGAAATTTTTTAGGCAGTCATGGATGATATCGGATGAAAAACATCTGCTACGATTGCGGTTTAAATCCGACAATAGATAAAGAAATTCAGTGCAAGTCTTGAAGGCGAAGTAGAAAAAACTTCTATTGTTGCGAATGGATGGCAAACTTTTTTCTTAACTCCGTGCAAGGTTTTCTGATAATACATCAAGTTTTCCGATACACTTTTACTGTAGCAACGGTTATCCGTATACGCTTTTAAAGGCAACTCATTTAGGGGTGAATTTCAGGAACGATTTTAAATCCTTTTCAACTATCCACAAATTGAGGGATACCGGGGAAACCATATTTTTAAAGAGCAGGTGAGCAGCGCTGTGAAGCAGACGCCGTGAAATTTGATTCGAAATGTCATCTGCTCGTGATTCCGATTCTGAAAGCGCTCCAAAGAAGCGGATAAGAATTGCTTGTGACTTATGTCGTAAACGAAAGATCAAGTGTGATGGAGGTTATCCGTGCAACAACTGCAGTCACTCAAATCACACGTCTTGTCATTACGAAGAAAGGCCCGTCAAAGAGAAAAAGAAGAAGTGTACATCATTAAAACGTGGAGGGAACTCCAGATCAGTGGATCTCATCACTGACAGATTAAACACCCTCGAAAATGCCGTTATGAAACTCACCGAGACCTTGAGCCGCAACTCTCCACAAAACACAGCTGTTAACACCCCTGTTCTGTTCCCGGGCCCTAATCCTCCAGGGTACAATGGTATACCTTACTCCAATGAAAATATGTCGGTGACTAATCCTTCACGATTTACGTCCGTTCCCCAAGTAAATGGGTTAAATGGTAAGCAAGATGCCTGGTACAATAATGTCACGGTTAGCGTACCATCGTTTCAAGGATTGTCCAATAAGATATCGGATGAATCCTCCACTGGTGACTCAAGCTCAGAGGATTCAGATTCGGAGTCATTAAGTCCAACAACCGAGCCAAGTGGCTCAATTCCCAAAGCGCAGAAAGAAGATACAATTGACCAATACTTTGGAACCCAGTCGATCATCTGTATATTCTCAGAAAAGTCGCTTAATTGGATTGAGAAATCACTCAAATCCGATGGTGCAGAATATATAAGACCGGTTAGGATGATGCCAATGGTGTTTTTACAAAGATTGAAGCCATTCATTTTGAAATGGTTGGATCCTCCATTGGTGGATGCGGCAAAGAGAAAAATGTTACTCGAGAATCCCTTCCCAGAGGATTCAAGCGTAGTGTTTGATTTGGTGGATTGTTACTATAATAATATCCAATTAACAGGAAAACTTGTTACTTATGATGAAATGAGAGGATTATTTGTGAAATATTATAATTACCGAACCTCAGGCAAAAAGGTCAGATTTAAATTGGCTGAGTTTTTGATCATGTCGGTTGGCCTTCTCCTCAGTATCACATCCAAGCTTGAAAACGATAAATCAAAACTTCCTACACCGAGATCAGTACCAAGCACTAATGCGAATACCCCAACAAAGCCCACGCATCAACCATCGTCAATGAGCAACGCTGACCTTGCTCTGTGGGCTGACCTGCTTCTTGACAATGTAGTATTTTATTACGGGCGTGTATCTTTGCTTGGTGATGGAATTGAAACAGTTCAGGGTTTATTAATGCTTATCATCTTTATTGAAACATCGACGGTTCCATGTTCCATTTCCTATATAGTGTCATCATTGGCCATCAGATTTGCCCAAGAGATGGGTTTGCATCGCGCTGAAACTTACACAAATTTACCTAGAGAAGTGCAAATGAAACGTAAATGTGTGTGGTGGTTTTGCCAGTACTTCGATATGGAAATTTGTTTCAGAGTAGGGAAGCCACCTTTGATTAACGGGTCAGACGTCACAATTAGTGTCAATGAAGAATCAATGTCTGGTTACTTGGAAGATCCCGAAGGTAGGTATTGTACCAAAGCTAGTCCTAACGGTTCAGTATGTTCACATCTGATGAAGGATGCTCGCTCTCCGGTACTCTATCAAATGTACTTCTTCTTATTAAACAAGATTAGGGTTCGGTCATACCATGAACTATTTGTGAGTTCAGCAGAATCGAAATCCTATGAGGCCATTGTTAACACCTTGGAATCCTTGAATAAAGAGATGTTTGATTTGACTGCGTCTTTCCCATTAGAACACAAACCAAGATTCTGGCATGATCCCAAGTTTAGTTTTGTTGATTTAGATATAGATCAAGAGCAGAGAGAAGCTATCATTGGGGTGCAGTTGACATACTTCTTGCAACTAACGTTAACTAATCGTGTTCCACTCATTATAGGTCATCATGACCACGATGAAAATGATGAGAGGAGTATTAGATTCCGGAACATGTCAATGGATGCTGCTCGAACGATTTTGCGAATTATGCGCCAGTTATCACGGGAAAAGACCAACACTTGTTTCTTCAACTGGATCACATTCTTCCCATTCACAGCATATTTCTACATCGCTAGTGAGATCATGAATCATCCTGAACATCCAGGAGCTTACGATGACATCAAGCTTTTGGCCGAGTTCTCTTATGCGTACTCCACGACTATTCGTTTGGAGTATTATAATTACTCACAGAGAGACGTACCTACGGCAGTTTTGCTCACGTATATGTTGCGGATTGTAATTAAGCGGTATGAAAACAAAAGAGGAGTTTTAGTGAAGGAATTTTATCCGGGCTTAGAAAGCCAATTGGAGCAAGCGCGGCAGTTAATGCCCACACTTGCAGCGAACCCCGAAATAAAGTCCAATAAGGTTGGGCAGACACCAAATAATAATGGTCTGCATTTGGAGGTGGAGCAAACACGAACAGTAACTTCCAGTACGCTGTCACCAAGTAATAGTGCCAACATACTGAAAAAGTCGCGACCGGACAATTCGGAGAATGCTGGCAATTTTCCTGTGTGGAAGGCCTCCTTCCAACAGCAACAATCAGACCACACAGTGCCCGATACTTTCCTGGCGAGCAGCTCCGAGTTACTACGTGAATACATGAACGAAGATATCTTTGCAACACTGTTTTATTCACAGGTCAGCAATCTACCCAACTTTTTCTTTGACAACAATCTTGGTATATAACTATATGTAGCCTAAACAAGATTAGATTGATAATTATTTTACATGAAACGACGAGGGTGTGAGGCGTGCGTTGCTGACTAGTATTTTCTTAGCAATTCCTGCAAGTGAAAGAAGGCTCATAAAACAGGGAAAAAAATACCCATCCTTAACGGTCGCCTTCGGAGCGAAGTGTGTCATGAGGTTGTTTCTCTGACCACAATGACCTTACAAGATTTGCAGCGTGCGCATATTTACAATCACTTGGCGCATCTACGTATATTGTTCCTCTCTGAAATCCTCCCAACTCAGCATTTTTGTCTAAATTTCTGATTAATGGGGAATTTTTTGTACCACTGGTCCCAGATTTCTTTTAAGGTTTTGAATCTTTTCCGTATTCCAATTACATTAAAACCATCAAGCTTCTAATAGAAAAAAACACAAATAGCCAACAACTACTTTTCTAAAATCCTCAAGCAAGTGATCGACGGACAATTCGGGAATGGACGACACCTTACGTAAACGCAAGAGGGTCTCGAAGGCCTGTAAGAACTGCCGCCGTAAGAAGGTAAAGTGCGACGGCAACTACCCTTGTCTGAACTGCAAGGTCAACAATAAAGGAGAGTGTATTTACCCACTTGACTCTGAGAAGAAGCCTCGGGCACGTCGGTCAATGAACAAAGACAAGGCAGAGAGGCTTATGCTCGTAAACGACCTCCACTCGCGTTTGGCCAACGTTGAGACAATGTTGATTAGTCTTACGCGGCATATCACAAAGCAGAGCCCTGAAGCACACATTTCTTCACCACTCCTTGATGATGAGAAAGACACCACTGATACCGGAAACGAGTCAGATTCTGAGAATTCTGATCAGTTGAACAATTCGGACTACCGTGGTTTGTCAAGCAGCACTTCTAGAGGGGGCGATCTTCGTGACGTTCGGAATTCAAAGGCACTTCCAACGGTTAATGGCAATCAAACGGACGATGATAATAAGCCTTTTGTTATGCGATACTATAGTGGATTGCAATCCATCCTTCACATCTTTTCCTTGAAAGGAATTAGTTGGCTTGCCGACCAGGTTGGTCCAGAAGAATCCTACTATCTCTTGCCCATCAAAAATATTACTGCATTGTATTACGCCTGCGCTGGTCCCCTTATGAATTTATTCATTGATCAGTCACTGAAAACAGACAAACAAAAGCTTAACCTTTTCCGGGGTCTCTTTGACGAACGTGAACTTACTTACGGGCTCTTGTCGGAGTTTAGGGATATTTACATGGTTTCTTATTTGGTTGACTATGAATTGCTTGTCGCGCTATTCAATAAATTCTATGACAACCCAGAAACTGCAAACTTTAAGAAGAACTTCAACTGCAGTGAACTCATGATTATGAATCTCGCCTTGTGTTTCTGTATCAGTCGTGAGTTGGACAGAAGAATGGACACAAACTTACCCGGTTCAACTTGTACTCGGTCTGAATATGTTGCCAAACTCCCTCTTGAGACTTTAATCGCTCTTCGTTCCAAATACTTTGATAGCATCTTGTTTTACTTTGATAAAGTTAAACTTGTCAGTAACGGGTTGAGAACAGTCCAGGCCTTGAGTGTGTTGTGTTTTTACCTTGACACAGTATGGAACATGGCTAGAATCAACTACTTGTTGTTTTCAATCACAGTACGATATGCCCATGAAATTGGTTTGCATCACTCGGAATCCTATAAAGGGCTCCCGTCAGCAGAGGTTTCTTTAAGACGGAAGCTATGGTTCTTTTGTGAATACTACGATATTGAACTTTCCTACAAGATTGGGAACCCACCCGTCATCAATTATGTCGATGTTTCTTCGTTAACTGATCGTGATCCAGGAACTTTTATAAGTGATGAAGCACGCTCGGATTACTTTGCAATAAAGAACTGCAAAGACGGGCTAACTCCTGTTCAACAGGAGAGTGTCTTAATTACCAAACCTATTCACACGATTACATCCCAGTTCATGCTTTCATTGAGTCGACTTCGGTCAAAAGCATACTTTGCTCTCTTCAGTGAAACAGGACAAGCCAACACCTTGGAGACCACTTATGATGCCATTAATTCCCTTAACTTGGAAACTTTGAAGTTGGCTGAAACCATGGAATATTATGTGAGACCTCGGTTCTACAATGACCCAGAATTCATCTTTACTGATCGCACAAAGATATTCGATCGTTCATTTTATACTGATTGCGGCAATGAAAACACCATTAATCTTCATTTAACATTCTTTCAGCATTTAATGACAGTTAACAAAGTATCATTCCATCTTGCTAAAGGAGAGAATGAGCTTGGTGATAGACAGAATCGCTGTTTAACTCTTGCTCTCGATAGTGCCAGAACCATATTGCATATTACTAAAAACTTGAATCCTACAACAATGACATTTACACAAGTTAATTTATCTTTGTTTGCTCCCACGGCTGCTTTCTTGGCTTTGTTCCGTTATTGTTTAATGAACCCAACAACAGAAAGAACCCTCGAAGATACAAAATTACTTATCGATGTTTCTACTTCATTCTTTACTACTAACGCAACTAAGCTTGAAAAATTGAAGAAAGAAACGAATTCCTCGGCTATCAACCCATTTGGGTTTGATCCAGGATGTTTGCATAACCATCGTGAATTCTTGTTTGATATTGTGAACAGGCTTATGCTTAAGTTATTGCTTAGAGTAATCCATAAGAAGAATGGTGTGGATATACTTCACAACAATTTGTACTTGCAAGAACATCTTGATTGCGAAAAAATATGCCCAATACTCTACAAATCAAATCCATTAACAGCAACTACAAAGAGACAAAGCGAGTACCCCGTGAAGGTCCCTAAAAGTAATATGATGCACCATACACGTACTCAATCGTCACTCACTTTGGATCTCAACAATACCAGTCCCCACGCCATTAGTAATGGAACTTCTTACATGTCGGAACCAAAATCGTCTCCCGACGTTGCAAGTAGTGGACAAAGTCAACCTGTGATTCAAACCAAGTTTGAGCATGTGCCTGAAAACTACATGCAATTCATTCCACCAACGAACCAAGTTCAAAAATTCCCTGTCAGCACGGTTCCACACAACCAATCACAACCTAATTTTAACAACCAGCTTGGTGATGGGGTACCTAATGAAGCTCCAATTCAGCCATTACCAAATACACTTCCTGCTCTGGAGCGTAATTTCCCCATGGCATTCAGTACGAACTTATGGACTGATTACATCTACGAAGCAGCGGCACCCATTCCTGATTTCTTCCTTCAGGAAGGAGGATTAAATAATTTTATGCAAAATGTTGGTAACATGAATGGGCTTGCACAGAACCAAGGATCGACACAGGGACAGCGACATATGTAACAAATACAAAAAGGAAAACAAGGTTCTTTCCCTTTTAGGTGAGTTTTTCTTTGAATAAAAAGAACATAATATACATTAAAACTTAACTACCTAGTACGAATAACACCAGCAGCAATCAAGGTGTTGATCTTTTTGCTGATGACTGGGTTCTTCATATGTTCTTGCAAGGCAGCAGGGTTTTCTCTAGCCTGGCCTAAGATACCTTGCATAACGGGGTCTTGCAAAATTTCAACGATTTCTGGGTCTCTGGAAACTCTTTCCATGGTTTGTTCTGGAGTTTCACCCTCGATGGCCAGGAAACGGTTGGACAATGCTTTGTTGTACAATTGGTCAATCTCAGAAATGTTCTTACCTTCACCTAAGGCAAGGTCCTTTTCACGAGCGTCATTCAAGGTTTCCAAGACTTGGGAGTATTCCTTCATGGCCAATTGGGCATTTGCCTTTCTTATATATGCTCTAATGAATGATGGATCCTTTTCAATAGCCTTGTTACAGTCTTGAATGGCATCTGGGAACGATAACAACTTTGCCAAAGCAGCAGCTCTGTTAGAGTATCCTCTGGCATCTTCAGGTGCTCTCTTGATCATTTCTGTGTATGCCTTGACAGCGTTTGGCCAGTCGGACTTCGAAAAGTATTCCTTACCTTCCAATCTGGCGGCTTCAGCCTTTTCTGGGTCGATGTAAGCGTTCGCCTCTCTGACCTTAATTTCTCTTTGGGTGGCCCTCAACTTGTTCAAGACGTCAGGAGTTCTGTGTTCCGTCAAAGACTTGTCAAAGAACTTGACAGCGTTCTTTAAGTCTTCCTTCTTTAAGTAAGAGTTACCAATTCTGGCAAACGACTTAGCAATTATTTTGTAGTCGGCTCTCATATCTCTACCTTCATCAATGGCATTTTCACAAGTCTTGATGGCAGAATCGTAGTCCCCCTTTTCATATTCAGCAGCAGCACGGTTGTTCAAGTATGTGATATCCTTGTGGAGATCCCAGGCCTTGTTGTAGGCAGCAATAGCTTCGTCAAACTTTCTCTGTTTGTACAAGGTGTTACCTTCCGCTTTGGAAGCATCTGCTTGCGCCTTGGAGTCTGGTTGAGTTTCAACATCTTCCATTTCCACATCCTTTGGTTCTTCTTTGGCAGCAGGCTTTGGTTCTTCCTTGGTTTCAGACTTAGGTGCTTCCTTTGGTGCGTCTGATGGAGGAACATCTGGCATATCCAAGTCAATACCCATCAAAGCAGCCATCACGGTCATGAGTCTTTGGTCAGAAAGGAAGGAAGCGGCGTTAGCTTGGGGGTTTTGTTGGATTTGCATTATCTTCTGAACCAAAGCTGGGTCCTTCATTAATTCTGCGGTCTTTGGATTGTTCTTCAACTTGGTGATCATGTTAGGGTCAGAGAAGATGGCACCCAAACCCAAATCTGGTTGAGCATTTCTGGAAGCAATAGCCTTTTCAACGCTCTGCAAACCTTCCTTGGCCATGGCGTTATTGGCGTCCAATTCGATCGCTTTTTGGTAGTTGACCTTGGCATCTTCCAAGTTACCCAAGCCGAAGTGAGCGGCGGCCACACGATTGTAACCCTTGGCCCAGGTTCCGTTGATCTTGACACATTCATCAGCATCCTCCAAGGCATTCTTGAAGTTCTTTAACGAGGCATATGAGGCAGAACGGTTTGAGAATAAAACATGGTTTGGTTCTGGCGAAGCTTCGATTGCTTTGGTAAAAAATTCAATGGCTTGTGGAAATTCCTTGGCAGCAAAGTGCTTGTTCCCTTGGCTCTTGTACTCGTCAGCAGACATGGTTTTCTGGATAAATTTCGTTGGTTAGAATTAGAGATCTGAGTTGATTTAAGTAGACCGACTTTTTTCTCCTGGTGAATTGTTCGCACGCAAATTTCCAGAAGATTCTTTTTTGAATTCTCCCCTCCGAATCGAGAACCAACCAATATTGGGATATCAAACCCGAGTGGTAAACGCTACAAATTTATGGCTTAAACATAAAAGTACACTATATTCCTGCAACTAAATCTCAATACACTCCGCAATCACCTTGTCCACTAACTCTAGTGGATATGCAGGCCCGAACCCATGACATCTTTCGTGGCCCCTCAAATGCTGCATAATCTGATTTACATCAACACTCTCATATTCGAGATCCAATTCCTCTATTTTGATCTGTAAGTAGTCCCACAAAGCTCCGATAGCTAATATCTTGCTACCAGGTTGGTCAGGAGAATCGTAAACCAGGTTCATGCTCTTGGGATTCACGACGTGCTTGGTTCCACTTACCAAACCTTGTATAAAGTCATCCTCGGAAGTAGGGAAGGTAAACTTTTGTGTAGCCAACTTGTTGGGAGAGTCAGCCGATGGCTCTGATCTATTTGACTTCAACAACTCGTTTTCAACCAGCATAGAGAGATTTTGCTTCTTGATAGCATCCAACTGGTCTCTGAGACTCTGTCTTTCAGACTCACTTTCCAACAAACGAGCTTCCAATTCCTTCAACTTTGTTTCCTTTCTCTCCCTAAATGCTCTTTGAGCAGCACGGTTCTGGGCCTTTTTCTTCATTTGCAACTCGGCTTCGGTGAGTTCCGAATCGTCTCTAGCAATCAAAATCGCATCTTGTTCATCCAACAACTGACGTTTTGATTTTGGTTTGTTCGTGTTAATAGGGTCCGTTTTGACTGAATGCTTATACCCACCATCATTCGATGTGGTCAGCGATTCAGGAGAGAGTAGTACTTTACCGCCCCCTAAGTTATTTGGTGAAGATCCACTGCTTGCTGAGTCGTTGTGGTAGTGCGAAGTTAACATAGAATATTCAGTTGGGGCTGGGTTATTCTCGCTAGGATGGACCGCATCTTGGTATAAACCGACGTTGTTTGGGTTAAAGCTAACAAAATTCTCCTGGAATAATGGTTGGCGATTATTTGTCATACTATTCTGTGCATTATTGAAAACAGACATGTGTTCTTCTTTGAGCTCCATTCCATTGTTCATAGCGTCATACAATTCTGCACCTTCATTAGGTTCGGCCCAAATGTTTTGGCCATGAGCGTTATTGTAAGCCATTTAGTAATCTGTCAAGGAGATGCCGGTTTTGGAATGGACTCCGTGTTTTGGGCTATGAAAAGGATAAATACGATTGTCGTTTTGTAAAAGAATAATCAAGCTGTGGCTAAAGTCTCACTTGAAGTTGTACAAATTAATATAGAGTATTTCTCCGTAGATTGTAAGATTAGCTTCGCAATAAATGGTCTTATAAGTAAAAGTCCTGAGATTAATGAAAGTTTCATAGCAAAAAATGACACAAAGATAATAATTACACAAAAATAAAACATTCTATTGAGGTTTTTATGTGGCTCCTACGTATCTCGAGCCATATCTAAATTCGAATGCCCAGACTCTCCTGCATCACGCTTAACAAAAAAATTAGACTCGCCTGCTGCATCACGCTTAACGATAATGTTATACTCTCATGCTGCACCACGCTTAACAATAAAGTTAGAATCTCTTCCAGTAAACAAAGCTTAATATCGAGAGTTGTACTACACATGCCTTACTGACAGGCACTGTTAACTTCACCTGTTAGTAACTGTATTCCTCCTACTCGCAACAATCAAAAGATCGCATTATATTTCTATAAGGTGATGGAATGTCTCTTTTTTCTTCGGATACTTCCCCGAGCCTATTATTTACTATCAGTGTCTTCTTTTACGTTTCGAGTAACCTAAATCATCATATGATGAGATTTACAGTTTTAATCATATCCCTAAAATCGTATTGCAACAAACCTCCAAAATATTTTTCAACCAGCAATAAATTTCCGTGAGGCTCGAACCCTTCATTAACCGATTGTAAGCGATGATAAGCGTGGAAATTCGACCCTAGTACAAATGGTTGCATATTTCCACTTTAGAAATCGTAAAAATTGTCAACAACACTTCAGCAATGATTAGTACATTGCTTCTGGGGTATACAGTTGATAAGCACCGACAAGGATCAAGATATCGCTACAAGGACCGTAGCACCCTTTCCATACGGCGTTACGAAACTTGTATACAGTATCTAACAAGACTCCAGTAAGCAAAAATTACCCAAAGTTACCCTAGAAGAACCGCTACTTTTCTTAACCTTATTGAACATTACACGCCGAACCTGATTAACTACTTTAAGTTAAAAATTGTCCCTTATTGGATGTGGTTTTTGCCATTCCAAGATTAGTTACCCCGATCAGCACCAATATTGCCGTTCAGGCTGCGAAAAAAAAAATCTATTGCTCATATGATATGCTAAAGGAATAAAAAATGGATGAAAATCTGGAGAAAGGACATCATTCATTTTAAGGGATTCCTAATATGGAGAAAAACCAGGTTGAAAAGTACGAGTGCAATAGTGATCACTCCTCCTCACTACCAGCTAACTACAGTGGGGTACCAAAAAACAGATGGAACCGTATTAAAGATTCGTTTAGACGTGCAGAAGAAAACATAGAGAAGATAGATGTCTCACAACTCAATGATATAGAAAGAGCAAATGCTGCCACAACCAAAGGTGATCTCCACCGAAAATTAAAGAATAAGCATATCCAAATGATCGCTTTGGGAGGCAGTGTGGGGACAGGTCTATTGATCGGGTCGGGTGGTGCGTTACGTACTGGTGGTCCAGCCGCATTATTAATTGCATGGGGTTTGGTGGGAACCATGGTTTTCTGCACAGTTCACTCTTTGGGTGAGTTATGTGTTGCATTTCCTGTCAACGGTGCCTTTTCAACTTACGCTACAAAATTTGTCGACTCGTCGTGGGGGTTTGCTGTCGGCTGGAACTATGCATTGATGTGGTTGATTGTGTTGCCATTAGAATTGGTGGCCGCAGCCATGTGTATCAAGTATTGGAACTCTGATATTAATCCACTGGCCTGGGTCGCTATCTTCTATATTTTTATTATGGCGATCAATATGATGGATGTTAAAGGTTATGGTGAGGCTGAATTTTTCTTGACAATCTTCAAGGTTATTGCTATTGTGGGTTTTATTATTCTTGGAGTTGTCCTAGTTTGTGGTGGAGGTCCTAATCATGAATTCATTGGAAATAAGTATTGGAAACATCCCGGCCCATTTGCTAACGGTTTCAAAGGGGTAGCAACCACATTTGTCACAGCATCCTATTCTCTTGCTGGAAGTGAAATGGTTGGTTTAGCCAGCGCTGAAGTCGATAATCCTCGTAAGGTTTTGCCAAAGGCTATCAGACAAGTGTTTTGGAGAATCTTTTTATTCTACTTCTTGTCACTTACCTTTATCGGATTATTGGTACCTTCAAATTCTCCAGAATTGTTGGGTGCAACCGGTAACTCTGCTTCCCCATTTGTTATCGCCATTAAAAATGGTGGTATTAACGCATTACCGTCCGTTTTCAACGCTGCCATTCTTATTTCAGTCATCTCAGTCGGGAACTCGGCAGTTTATGGCTGCTCTCGTACCATCCAAAGTTTGGGAGCACAAGGCTTAGGTCCAGAAATACTTGCCTATGTTGACCGCAAGGGTAGACCGTTGGCTGGGTTGATTATTTCCTTTTTTTTCGGGTTGTTGTGCTTTCTTTCTGCTTACGAGAATCAGGGAGAAGTGTTCGCTTGGCTCCTCAGTATATCTGGTATGGCAACCATCTTTTCCTGGTTCAATATTGGTCTCTGCCACGTAAGATTTAGAATGGCCATGAAGGTGCAAGGCAGATCTATCGATGAACTCGCATTCACGGCAACCACTGGTATTTGGGGATCATTGTACTCCATGGGTCTTCTTCTTCTTGTATTAGGTGTCCAATTTTGGACTGCGTTGATCCCGCTTCATAACGATGGAAAGCCAGATGCTGACAATTTCTTCAAGAATTATTTAGGTGCTGTCGTGATCCTTGTGTTTTACGTTGTCCACAAACTATACACTCGTAATTGGAGAATTTATGTTGCATTAAAGGATATTGATTTGGTAACAGGAAGAAGGATAACTGACGTTGATGAGCTCGAAGCAGAGATTGAAACAGAACGTGTATTGATGAGATCAAAGCCTTTTTATGTAAGGTGGTGGAGAGTCTGGTGTTAAGTAGAGATTGTATTTTTTAATCGACGAACTTAATCACTTAGGAGATGTTCTAGCTGCTTAGATACTTTGAACGTTTTATCTTTTTTCCTTCTTCTATTTGCGACCCTGGTATTAGTATTTCCCATTTCATGTAAGCGGCTCAGATACTTACCAATTCTGAACTTGTAAAGTTGTTAACCCAGTTTGCCTAGAAAGATCCGATAGGGATATTGGTGTTAAATATGGTTTGTGTATATTTTCTTTGAACCAAGCTTCTAGAATCGTTACCTGATTTTCGAGTAGTCTTCTGGAGCTTTTAATGTTAACATTTTCACTCTGCTCAAGGCATGAACTGTCTAAAGTATTCGTCTCCTCCTTTGAAACAATGGAGTCGTACATATCAGTAAAGTGTTTTGAGATCATTCTTTCCATTAATAGACGTTCATGAATCATATTTCTGAGAACTTTGGTTAGCATATTTATTATAAGCAATAATTGTTCTTCTTCTTCCCCGACAATTTCGCAACTAACTATGCGAGAGATTTGCTCACTTAGATCAGTAATATCTTTTAAAATGAAATCAACGTCAAAGACTGGAAAAGTACAAATTGTGGAGATATAGAGTTTAATTCTGGTAATGGTCCAATTTAATATATCTTTCTCTGGTGTCATTATGGGCTCCGAATTATGGCTTTCTATATTCTGAGCTTTTATAAGGTTTTTTAAAATAGTGGCGGTTACAGAATTGTTTCAACTCTCTCTAAGTTTCTGTTTTTGGTTAAATGTCAAAAACAGGAATTATCCATAAAACATTATCACGATTGTGAAATGTATTAAGTTAATTGACACATTCGAAGAATGTGTTGCCCCTACTAACACATACATCAGCCATCAAAGTAGAAAACAGTAAAGTCGTGCGAATAACATTTCTGAAATTTGCAATTCGGATAGATTAAAAAAAGAGGCGTCTCTCGGGGTTGCAATTGAGAACAGCAAAGTATGGGTTTATCTTCGAAGCTAGACAAATTGAAGTTAAAAGTTCCAGGAGATCATAATGAGACTCTAGTTGTTCTGTCTGATTCCATGGGAAATGAAAATACTGACGACATAGATGAATTGGACAACGAAGGGCAATCCATTATCCTTGGTATTATATCCCAATTGAAACCAGGCTGTGACTTGTCCAAGATTACACTCCCTACATTTATCTTGGAGAAGAAGTCCATGTTAGTAAGAATTACTAACTTCTTTCAGATTCCAAATCTCTTATTAGAGGCAAACAACACCGAAGACCCTTTGCAAAGGTTCATTCTTATTCTCAAGTGGTACTTAGCTAGCTGGCACATTGCTCCTAAGGCTGTTAAGAAACCATTGAACCCCGTTTTAGGAGAGGTGTATACCTGTTATTGGGATGATTTACCAGGTGATAACACTGCCTATTATGTATCTGAGCAAACTTCACATCATCCACCCAAGTCTTCTTATTTTTACTTAGTTCCTGAACTGAAGATTCGAGTAGATGGTGTTGTCATACCAAAATCTAAATTTTTAGGAAACTCTTCAGCTGCAATTATGGAAGGGTGGGGACATGTATTGCTAGGTAATCATGATGATGAAACGTATATTATGAATCAGCCAAATGTTTACGTCCGAGGCATTATTTTTGGTAAACTTAAAACAGAATTGGGAGACCACATGAAATTACTGTGTGCTGCGACAGGTTACGAAGCTGACATAGAATTCAAGACGAAAGGTATGTGGGGCGGTACTTATGATGCAATCGAAGGAGTGATAAAGAACTCCAAAAGTGGGGAGGAGTTATACCACATATCTGGTAAGTGGAATGAAATCATGAATATAAAGGAAATCTCTTCTGGTAAAAAGTCTGTTCTTTATGACACCTCAACAACCAAGCTTGTTTTGCCCAAAGTCAGACCATTAGAGGAACAATGGGAATATGAATCGAGAAAGTTATGGAAGCCTACAATTGAAGGTCTTAGCAAGCGCAACCATGAAATTGCAACAGAAGAAAAGTTCAAAATTGAAAATGAACAAAGAATTCAAGCAAAGAAGAGATTGGAAGAAGGTGTTGATTTTCATCCAAGATTGTTCAGGCCAGTCTCAGATCTGGAAACAGATATTCAAGATTTAGAATATGTTTTGTACAAGAAGTTGGACTTGTCACAAGAACCAGAGACTTTGAAAGAAAATTTACTTTCTGCTATTCCTATTTTACCAGGTCAGAAAGTAGATGATAAGTTCCATATTCCAGCCTTCAAGAAGTCAGCGCATGCTTAATGACTACATACTTTGCTCTGTTTTTTTTTTAGAATTTTATTGTTATAAGACCCAGTATTTGTCACTTCCGAGCCTACAGGCTCACTAATAAAATTTATTTTACTGTCCTGTGTATAGGTAAATAAACAACAACACTTTCGAAAAAATGGCGATCTACATGTTTCCAATGCTTCAATATGCTGAGAGAAGATAACGAAAAGTTACTTGAGAAAATAAAGTCAGCAGACTTTAATACCTTCAAGTGTATTCACCATCTAAAGTGCCATGGCGACACAATTGGTCTACATCATGCACTTGTTCAAAGGCTCTACACCTTTCCCTATGACGAGTTGGAGTTCTTCATTCCACAATTTGTTCAATTATTAGTTTGCTTTGAAACCGAATCAATGGCGCTTGAGGATTTCTTGCTTTCGTACTGTGGACGTTTTCCTCATTTTAGTTTAATTGTATTTTGGAATCTTCAGGCTTACATTTTTGAACTTAGAAATTATCCCGAATCTGAATCGTTTCAGACTATTAGGAGGTTCATTAACAAGTTGCAAAACATCTTGTTTAACCCAGATGAGGTCATCATGAAGACTTCAGAATTTAGAGAGAATCTTCAACCAGCCTTGGTTATTTGCGGTGCTGTTGCTTCTTCTATTGGGTTACCGTTGGTGAATGATCATATTGGCCCGCTTGTTAGGTCGCAAGGAAAACAAGAAAAATCTTTAGTTTTCAAACTTGCTAATTTTCAGAAGGCTCTTACTAGGAATTTAACAATGAAGAACCGACGAATCTCATCTGACGCTCATCAGAAATCTGTTTCAGACGACGAGAAACTGAATGGACAAAATCCAATCTCAACCCACCAAAGATCAGCATCGGTTCCTCGTTTAGCAAATAAGAAAGGTAGTCTCAACATTCTGTCTGATGATTCTGAAGCTTACATTACAGATGATGAAACGGAACTGAAGGTTAAGGAAGCCAAAAGAGAACTTTCCAAATTAGAATTGCAGAAGTTGGATAGAACACAACACAATAAGTATCATGAATTAGAAGAATCATTGCGGGTGAACACCATTATAAAATCGAAAAAGAAATTGAGACGACAACGAAGCATAAATGGGGACTCGAATATATTTCTTACAGACCTGGAACTGTATAACGCAAGCACCCAATCCTTGCCAGATCTTTCAAAAGTTCATGCGAAAGAGCGCTTGCCATATCTGTCTCAGGCTGATTCGGTCTCCTCATTGAATTCTCCCTTGGAGCAAACTCTTCAAAGAAACAATTCTCAATATGCAAAATCCCCCACTAGGGTACCAACCTATAGTCAACTCCTTAAATTTTTGCAGGTTAATTATGCAAAGAAGGAAACCCAATTTATCATGGCATTACAAAACATTTCGTTGAGATTGTCACAAGTTCCAAAAGAGGCTAGATTGTCTGCATTGAGGGCTGAAATCTCGATCATCAATGAAACATTGCTTCCTTCGGAGATAGATATTCCTCAGCTTCTTCCATTTACTAGTAACAAAAACAAAAAGTACCACAAGATATTGAAGTTGAATATAAACGAAGCATGTGTTTTAAATTCTGCTGAACGTGTCCCATTCTTATTATTGATTGAGTATCTAAGCGATGAGACAGATTTTAATCCATTCTCAGAAGAAAATCAAAAGATTATAGCTAAACGGAACACTCTAGGTGATAAGGTACAACATGCTGGTAAGACAACGTTAGATCTTTCACATTCGGTAATGAATTCACCTGCTAGTACCAGGGTTAGTATGGAAAGTTCTAAGGATATATTGACTTCAATTGCTCATGTTGAGGCGGATTTGAGTGATCTCTCAATGTTGTCACACAAGAACTCAATCCACGATTATGAAAAATTTGGAAACAATGAAGAAACAGAACCGATCGCAGTTGAGCAGGCGAATATTGATAACCAGCCAATTATACAGGCAACATCAACAGACGCAACAAACATACCAACGAAAAATCTTGCTGATCAAATGAGGATCGCATCAGTCATGCTTCAACAATTGGATAGCTCAGGACAATCTAACTCGGATCAATCTGCCTCTATTAGAAACCGTATTGTTGATTCTATGATTTCACTACAAGATCAATTTGATTCAATTAATTACGAAAAGATGAATCAATTGAAGGGAGATGTTCCGGATGCAGGTGAAAGGAAATTGGAAAATGATTTTAAACTAGGCGAGGATTGGAACACGAAGAAACTGCGGATTAGAAATGCAAGCGTTTATGGTAGCCTTCCAAATTGGGAATTGGCATCTGTGATTGCAAAAAATGGTGATGATTTACCACAAGAAGCATTTGCATGTCAATTGATTTCCATGATTTCAACTATATGGAAGAATCATAAGGTTGATGCCTGGGTCAAAAGAATGAAAATTTTGATTACTAGTGCCAATACAGGGTTAGTGGAGACTATTACTAATGCTATGTCCATCCACTCCATTAAGAAATCTTTAACAGAGATATCTATATCTAACGGCGAGAACGCAAAAGGAAGAATCATAACAATGCAAGATTACTTTGAAAAGATTTATGGTCCACCGACATCTATGAAATATAAACAAGCACAAGATAACTTTGCTAGAAGTTTAGCATCATATTCAATTATTTGTTATATCTTGCAAATAAAGGACAGACATAATGGTAACATTATGGTGGACAATGAAGGTCACATCATACATATAGATTTTGGATTCCTTCTTTCTAATTCCCCAGGGAGTGTTGGTTTTGAAGCAGCACCCTTCAAGCTAACCTTGGAATATGTTGAATTGATGGGTGGAGTTGATAGTCCAGTTTATGCGAAATTTGTTGAGACCTGTAAGAAATGTTTCAATGCATTGCGAAAAGAAAGTGATCAATTAGTCAGCATTGTTGAATTAATGCAAAAGGATTCAGCGTTGCCTTGCTTTAAGAACGGTGAGAACACTAGTGTTCTAATGAAACAAAGATTACAGCTACAACTTTCTGAAGAAGAAGTCAACTCATTTGTCGAAGTCACCTTAATTGGAAAGAGTATTGGAAGTGTCTACACACGCTTGTACGATCAATTTCAAGTTATTACCCAGGGTATTTATAGTTAAACCACAAGTGTGTTCAAACGTGGGTACAAATGTGGTGATAATTATTTTTTAGTAAAAATATATTCTACAATTCATAATTATATCGGGAATTAAGATACCCCGAATAGGATAATCAAATTATTTTTACAATAGCATAAGTATCGTGCTAAATCTCATTCTTTCAAGAGAGCTTGAAGGCTTTCTGGTATGAGCAATAAACAAGGCGTACCTATAAATAAATTGTTTAGATTTCGCCTAAAAAGCGACAAGAAATCAATTATATCTCGAGACTCCGTTTCTAGGAATATTTTATTCTCTACAATCCAACTACCAAGTATCCCTGAACCTTCAGACTCCTTGAAAGAATTATTGTGGTATTACAATTCAATTACGAAGAAGTTTGATGGGAGTCCCACGAAAAAGAAAGGAAGATTCAGTAAGATAAACGGTTTTTTTGCATTCAGAATATTCTATAGTAAGCATGTTTCCGATGTGCTGCATCAGAGAGAATTATCAAGTGAGTTGGCCAAAATTTGGAAGAACGAACCTGGAAAAGAAGTTTGGTCGCTTTATGCAAAAGTTTATTCAGAGTCTAATTCTTATTTGAAAAGAGAATTTGAGTTTGTTGAGTGGTTGATCCAGGAGTTGAAGCTTTATTCTGATACCACTCATCCATTTAGTGCACTGCAGGCAGATACATACACTCAACTTGTTGTTCCAAATTTCAATTGGAAATTTGGTGCTAGGGAAAATCTGAAAGTGCAAGACATTTTTCTGATTGATTCTAATTATCTAACTTAACTAGATTTATAGAGCCCATTAACATAAACCTAATTAAGCGGCACTAGAAAAAGCGGTCGATGTGGAGGATAATGTACTTTTAGGTCTCTTAAGTTTATCAGTATTGATATCTTTCTTCCTCTTTTTGCTTACTTTTTTCGGCCTTATCTCCCCTTCTATGTATACATCACTAGGTAGGTCATACAACTTCACATTCTTAATCTGAATGTGGTTAATAGCCTCATTAAAAGCAGCTGCCCCCTTACATAAATTGTAAAACTCTGAGCACGGATATTGAATATCTAACTTCTTCGCACCATCTGTTTGACCAGATTTGGCGATGTTAATATCCAATCCAATAAATAACTTGGTCAAATGAATTTGCTTCCCCTCTTTATTTTCATCAGATATAGGTTCCAAGTTATTTAAAAATGCTTCTCCGTCAAGAGTTCCATAAGCGTTAATTACGTCCTCGACTCTTGTGTCATTCAAAACGTAGCTATTGTTGAACTCCTTGACATATGGATGCGCCAACTCAACACCTTCCGTGACTTCAAGTTTCAAAACCAAATGTCTTAATTTACTTTCAACTAGCCCACTCCATTTCAAGTGCTCTTCATCTGTCGAAGTTGTAGCCACAACGATACAAAGATAAAATTTGTGTCGATGGAAAAAATCATGTCTCTCAAGTAAACTTTCCCAAGTTTTGTTTCCTAAGTTAATTTGATTTGTTATCTCAGCACCTCTTTCTAGTTCAGATAAAATAATCTTCTGGGTTGACGCTGTGATATTGTGTGTTGCGCACATGGATGGATATGCTGGAGTAATAACTGGCATTCTATGCTGACGATCATGCGGATACAATCTTGGATTCCAAACCTTTACTTGTAGTGGTCCGTCTTCGATAGGTTTTAACAAGACAGGTTGGGGCCAGTTCCACTTAGTGTATATATTGAAGAATTTCTCGACAATTACAGCACTAACTGCATTTGGATACAATTGGCATATTCTGGCAACTAGCATTGCCCATGCAACACCCCCGGGAAATCCAAATATATTAGCGTAAATTGCACGTTGTTGTGCCCACATTTTAATACAACGAAGTGCGTGCTTGAACACAGTAGGCTTTGGCACTAGCTGTAAGATTTCATCCGTAACTCTTGTCCCATTTAATGATCTTAAGTCTCTTTCATCTAAATTTTTTAATAAATTTTTGTCATCCAATGTCATATCTAATGGTACCCTTGATACGTTCAAAGTTGCCACGATCAAATCAATAGAAATCCCATCAAATTCAATTTTTATAATTGGAACATAAGCATCAGGGACTGCTGCAATTTCTTCCAATTCAGGTCTCTTACGAATAATTTGTTCAAAAACTGTGAAAAAGTCGTCTCTGGTGACATGCTTTGGCACTACCACCAAAGTATCAATGTCCGACCCGGGTCCGTAAACACCCAATCTGTACGAGCCGAAGGTAAAAACTTTTCCTCCTGCATCGCGTGCCATACCATCTGACATATTCTTATTCTTCGAAACTGTGTAGACAAACTCTTGTACCATCTTTTGAAAGAGTGATAATACATCTACTCTTTTTCTTGTAGCCAGTTCACTTTCAAAAGATCCTCTGTTTTTCAATTCTGTAATAAGAGAATCATTTAGTCCATTTTCTTTGGGGGTGGGGTTTGCTGTGGAAATGGGTTCTGTTACGCCGTAAGATTTAGAACTCATTTGTTGTTTGAACCTCAAGTGTTGAATATATATTTGAAAGCGTTGGCGAAACAACATCAATATTTTGGTCACGTGACACAGGCTGTTGCGATGATGCTTAGGCGTAAGGGTCTCTATTTAATTAGGTTGAAGGGATCTCAACTACAAAATACCTTAGGCAATATTAAAGAACAGTAACATTCTCTTTACTTGTATATATCCTTATATCCTTAATAATGATGGGTTTTCAAGAAATTTAAAGTAACCTATATTTAAAATTAGAGGCTAGGATTTTTGGAATTTCTTGTAGAAAACCTCTTCTCAAATTTGCAGCTCTGAGAAGGATTTTTTTACCATGGAATTAGAATTTAAAAACGTATATTCGTAGTGCAGACAGATTCATGTATTTTGGACTATTCGTATATATTTCAACGGTGTCTATTCCTCTTATTTCTATTACTGACGTAGGCTTTGAGAACCCGTGCAAGATATTTCTTGCCTTTAAACAACTCAAATACCCATTGTTTAGTCTCCTGTGATATTGGGATCGTATTCTTAAAATCATCTTGCAAGATGAATAACAATTGATAGCCCGTCGATTGACGAATTCTATGTCTAAAGCCGAGAGATTTAAGCTTTGTAAGGAATAGCATCAACAATTCAATTCTTTGATTGTTATTCAAGCTTTGAGCTGATATAATACCTGAGATTATATAATGCATGTTTCCAGCCAATTGACGTTTGTCGTTTTTGTAGAATTCAAGTAGCTTCAATGACATCTCTGGTTCCTCATTTATCATTATTTTAAAAAGATAAGCTCTTAACTGTGTGTTTGGCGTTTTTAGATGAGACAAGATGTCACGAATCTTCAAAATGGAACCAGATGTTCCCTTGGATTTCTCGATGAAACGTGCAACTTCAACTGTAAGGGAATTCAAAATATACTTCCTTCCATAAGAGCTTGTCACGAAACTGAATTTTGAATCCATCACGTAGTTGTAATATATATCAAGTGTAGTGGCTATTTCTTTTGCTTCTAGTAAAGAAACACACTGTCCTAGTGCTCGTAAGGAATTGTGGAATACTGCTTTTTCTTGACTCGTGGCAAGCTTGAGCAAATTCTGAATATCATATGGCTCTTTATTGTAGGTATTCAGCCATCTACTTAAAATTGTTTCTTTTCTCAAACATGTGTTGAGCATTTTCAAAAATAAAACTTCAGTCAAAGCTTTATCTATAATGTTATTCCTTATCATTGAGGATCGTGCAATCTCTAGGATAACTTGATATGATTTCAATCGTGAGTCTTCCAACAAGCTCGAATAGAACATTATAATTTCCCCTTCAGGTTTCTTGAACTCTTGAAGCAATGTTCGTATGATCTTATGTGACATGTTTGATTGTAGTAAGAGAAGAATAAAATCACGAATTCTCGGTAATTCGACATCAAGCTTTATCAAAGAAGTAGCAAGCTCCTGGAAAAGGACATTCCGGCGTTGAAGTGTCATTTCAGTACTAATCTTTGCAAAGATAACAGTGAAATCTGGCCAGGACTCTATAAATATGCGCAATAAGGCATCTATTAGTACTCGTTCCTCCAAATATTGATATTGCGCAATAGATACTATCTGTATCTGAGTATAGTTGCCATTTTTAAGTATATCTGTCATTAAGTAGCTGATAATACTCCTGTTTGGAATCTTGTTCTTGTTCAAGTTATGTGTGTATAACAGATACAAAGTGTATGGGTTTGCAACATTAACTCTTAATAAATAAATCATGTCATTATCATTTAAATGAATCTCGTTACCATGGTGAATAGTTTGGGCTAATGTTTTGGATATGTGAGCCACGTTGTGACTATGTGAATTAATTGGCAAGTAAGAAGATCCGGGAAAAATAGGAGCTATTGAAGAGATCCACCCAGGAAAACTCATAATGTTACCAAATTCGGAGATGACCTTGAAGCAGTCTTTCACTGCAATGCTATTATTAATTTGAAAGTACTTTTTCAAGTACAATATAAAAATGTTTGTATCTGTGGAAAGAATTGTTTCATGGTTTGATTTTAGAAGTTCGAGATCTTCAGAAGTCTCTACTTCTTCTAATGCTTTCCAGAACTGTATGTTTCTTTCAACCCAGTCTTGCCGTATCTTATATTTGTGGTAAATCGTATCAAGTATATGATGACGAAGTCTTTGATGTATATGGTCAGACTGTGATGCAAGAATAAATTGAAAAAGACCAAATGATAAATTGTTATTCTCTTCGATGGTTTTAAAGGCCAACTCTAAAAAATCTTCAATATCGGTCAATGAGCTGTAAGAGTCAATGCAAATTTTCCAGCAATAATCATATTGCTTATGAAAAAGTAGTCGTTTGAGAAGAAGATTTTTAGTGCTATTGTCAAGGGGAGTATCTAACTTCTCGTAGATGTTTATATACAAGCAGGGGTTAATGGTTGTTTGATTGTAGGTGAGTAGAAGGAATAATTTATTATGATTGTCCATTATTTTATCAAAATCGTGTTTAATTTGAGGATCCAAGTCGTCATTTTCGTCAAAGAGTTTGAAATTTCGGTTGATAGAATCGCTGAAGGCTACAGCTTCTTGCTTAATGAACAGCTTGATGATATTTGAAACTTTGGTTGGAAGAGTTTCGATCTCCTCTGTGGAATTATTGTGATGTCCGGTACTAGCCAGTCTGACTATTTTACTGTATGACTGTCGTAGTGACACCATCGGTATCCATTTGCGTTGTAGGCGCCACGCTCTACTGATCATACTTCATTAATGTATTGGAGAATGCTCTGGTAAAATTTGAAGATGCGACATTTTTCATTATCTTGAGTTGTTTAGAAACATCATAGTCCAACCCTTAAAATAGATACACAATAGAATGACTCAGGTCATATGGAATGCGGACATTGATGTGTACAATTCTAGTGTTATTCCTCTTCTGATAGCACGTACTATCTCGCAGTACTTGCCAATAGAGGATTTAATTTCGTTTGGACAAGTATCAAAGAACACGTACAAGACAGCCAATGATCCCAATCTATGGGTCTCAAAGTTCAAGAGTATGAACTTGTGGGATTCGGCACTGGAACTGGCTAGTATCAATGAAGTTAGTCTTCGGGATCCATTAACGTGTTTTGATAGCATAGTCAAGGTGCCCAAGCAGGCTAAGCACCAGCTATTGAACATCCACCGTTGTTTATTTCCCTATTACAATGACTTGTTTTCCAACAAAGCATATGACCAGCTAAAGCTCTTTAAGGATTTTTCTTCTCCAGAAGATCAGGCCAAAATATTGAATAATCTCTTGATTTACAATAAAATCGACTTTCTTGAAGAAACAAGGACAGTTGTACGAGACAAGCTAAACTCTTTATTTGAAATATTTGAGAATGCATTACTTCGTGAATTAGAGATTCACTATGATATTCAAGATTATGTCAAAACAAGTCGGTTTGTTCTGATTTTAATTGATTTGAAGAATGAACAGACATTGATTGAATTCTTTCTACAGAAAAGTGTGTTTGATGATGATGACTCCGCAATCTTCAACCTTGAAGGCTTTGATGCTTCAAAATACTTTATCGATAATGAAGAAACAAAGTCTATAAATCAGGATGCAATTAAAGAGTTTATTGATTCTGTTGCCGCTGTATTTAACAAGCAAGCAGGAGTCATAGAACTCATCTTTCCATCTTCCATTCCTATGATGTATAAAGTAGCGGAAGAGTTAATTTCCAATCAAATAAAGGAGTTCTTTATGGTTCTCTTTGATGCAGCGAAGGAAAGGGGTTTGTATCTACTACTGGTTCCTTACTTCTACGAGAAGATGACAGCATATTTTGTTCAACTTTTAAATCCATGTGCAAATATTGGTGAATCATATCATAGTTTGGTTATTGAACTCTTGGATATGCTGTTTGAGTCTTTTGTTGCTGAATTCATGCGCGAAGAGATTTTGTTCTTCAAGCATACATCTAACGAACGTATTGAAGAGTGGAATGAGTCGATATCGAAGAGAGAAGCAGAAACTTCGGAAAGTATTTGGAAACATGTGAAGGTAGAGACTAAAAATGACTTTTTAACCAGTTTCAAGAAAGTATTTACCATAAACAACTCATCTGGCAAAGAAGCAGAAGAAAAGGATGAAAAGAATTTTTCAGAGATTCAGGCAAAGGCTAAGATTTTATCCGAAAACATCAAGTCATTGAATAAGAATATCAGTCCTCAGTTGGTTCTTGACACTTTGAATGAAGCAAAAATTTCACTTCAACGGTTGTACAAATTTAACAACATTTCGATTGCAGCATTGAAGAATGATATTCTAGCCACCATGCAAGATATCTTTATTGATGTCATTGATTCGATTGGGAGTGCTCATTTGAGACCAGGGTTTGAGCGGGCAATGGAATATTTGCAAACTTACAATCCAAACCTGTCAACTTACACAGAGTCGCATAACGAAACCTTTGTGGAACCGTTGGTATTGTTCTTTGAATTGATCAATTTGGCAGATTTAATTATCCAAATGATTGCCATATTTTACAAAGAAGAAATGGTTAACCGTCATATTGTGAAGCATGAAAACTCTATTCTTAATCGTTCCTTGCAAAGCAAGAAGAAATTCGAAGCTCTTGTTGACAAGTATGTTGCAGATGGTCTTAATATTGGTCTTGAGGTTTTAGTAAACGAAATTGAAAACGTTTACAAGACTTATTTGTCAGACAAAGACTATAACCCCCCTGCAAACGAGATTGCTGCGTTTGGACCAACTGAGGCAGCGCAAAGAGCGGTTAAAATTTTGGAAGAGAATATTGATTTATTGGTGGATAGTGCTGATAAATCTATTGTGGATGTATTCCAACAAGAGATTGCGGAAAGATTCTTCCAGATTATTGTCAAGACCTTGAAGAAAAGCACAATATCGGTGACTGGAGCCACTAACTTAATTTCTGATTTAAATTTATACTATGACTTCATTGTATCTCACATCAAGTCCAATAAGAAAATGGTGGTTCCACTTTTCCAGTCCTTGAAGAAGGTTGGTAGTATTTACTTAATTGGTGGGGAGGACTCAAAGGCGATTGGCAAGTTAGTGAGTGATTTGTCTAAATTCAATGGAATTTTTGGGCAAGAAGAGATTTATGAATTTGTACAAAGACGAAAAGACTGGCCATTGATCAAAAGACATGTTGAAAAGGTGATGTATGGTTTTGGTTTAGGTGATTGTTCCATAGTATAACAGTACAAATTTTAAATATTTCTTATATATTTTCCAAATTTTAAGAAAATCTTATAGACATTAATTACAATTAATATCCAAAGCTAAATAACAAAGTCTTGAAACATAGTTAAGCTCTTACAGAATGTTCATCAATAATTTGTCTTGAAGATTGTTCATTGAATCAGTTTGGGCTATCTATTTATTTCATTAAACCTGCATATAGAATTGACACAAAAATTTATGAGATCCAACTGTAGGGGAAGTGATGATGCATAGTTGATACACTTGATGAGACGTTTGCATGTTTATAAAAAACCAAAGGGGTTTAATTTCTGTGTGCGACCGTTCTCTCAAATTACTGGTACTACCAAAATCTCAGACAAATCTTTGAAGAGTATACCCAGAAGAGACACTACGCAAGATGTTAAGCGATATGAAGAACGTTATCTCATGTTAAAGAATGTTGATCAAGACGACAGTGATGGGTTTTGCAGGCTTTTGCAGGCTTTTAAAATCTTGAAAGCTAAGCTGTTTCAAGTCAGCGTTTATGAATTGCATAAGATGTATAAAGAAAGTAACCACATTTTCATTGAAGATTTACTTCGATTCCCTCGAATCAACGAAGAGATTATTGAACTTGTGTTCAAAAGCATTCAAAAATCAAGTGAGATGAGAGCACTAATATATGAGGATATTTCTATGCTAATCAAGCATGGAAAACAAGAAGCAGTTCTTGCTTCTTTCCGCCTTATGTCTGATTATGGAACTCTTCAATCAGGAAACCATCTCAAGGATCCAAACACACCACTTACCAACCGTTTAATAATAGAAGCAGTACTAAATGGCGACTCATTATTAGCTGCATCATATCTACTCGCCTTCAAAGACAAAATTTCTGGTGACTTATTACTGCCAGTATTAAAGTCCTTATCCATTAGTTCAACCAACCATCATATTTATCATGCTTATGCAATTACAAAATTGTTAGATGTGTTTTCTGTTGATAATCTTACAATCGAACAGACTAGTAAGATACTACAATTTCTTTCTTCAAACATGAGATCATTATACTTTGCTAACATTTTCTACGACAGGCTAGATATAATTAAGTTTCAAGGTATTTCCGAATTTATTCAACTGGCTCGGGATTTGATATGTCTTAATTTGGAAAATGGCACTGTCCACCAAGCCTTAAAAGTCTTTCATGATACTTACGAGGGTGGAGATTCAAGGGACGACATCGAGATAATTATCAAGTTAATCGAGCTGCTGAACGAAGAAAAGTCTTTGATGCAGGTTCTATCAAAGGTGGATATCAAGAACGAGCAGGTATTCGATTGTTTATTAAAGTATTTCGGTTCAAACACCAAGTATCACTCCCAATTTAATAAGTTGGTCAAACAATTAAGCCCGCCATTAAAAAGGCTGACATTATCTCTGCTATTTCAAGCATTTCTTGTCCAGAATAACGAGTCCGCAGCGGAAAGTATCTTGGAGAGAATATTCACTTCCAAGAACGGTCTCACAGCCGATGATTATGAATCAATTATCGTGAAATTATTGTCACAGAACAAGCTTGATCAGACTATTTCAATGACCAAGACGACAGATGTGAACGTAGCAAAGTATGCCTACGTGAAAATTTTTCGAAACGTGGTTGAACAAGAAACCGATATATCTTCGCGGGAAGCTTTCTTGAAGGAACTTTGTGTGCGGATGCGTTTGCTCCAGAGAAACGATGAAGCATTGGTCAGGTTGACGAAGGAGATTGTACGATTTTTTACGTTCAAGATCAGTGCACGGGCAGCACAGAAATATTACTCCAAAATAGACCAATATGCTTCTAAGGCAGAGGCGTTTGTTGAAGACCGATCCAATATGTCATTCAATTTTGAGCAATTTCAATTACCTGATGCATTAAAGCATTTACTTGTGCTCAACAACAAAAGTCGTTTTGAATGTTTGGAATTGATCCTTGAGCAGGCTTTATTGGATGAAGATACAGATTCCATCATTTGGTGTGTTGACGAAATGCGAAACTTGGGATATCAAGTTATAGATATCATCAGAAGACTGAGGAAAATGGAGAACAGGAACTTTATGAATAGCATTATGAAAGAAGAAGTTCTTTCACGTGTAAATAGCAATTTATAGACATTTATTATTATTATGTACAAGGCATTGTGAGGTTAAAATTAACGCTTTTCTCTGTTTCTGTTCTTCTTCTTGTCAAACAAAACACCACCCTTTTGCACCTCCTTGACGTTTTCACCCATTAAGTCAATAAAACTGTCGTGCTTTTCTTCCTCCTTCAGTATTTCTGCGTCTTCTTCTTCTTGAGCGAATGTCGAGAATCTTTGGTTGAACTTACTGATCTTACCAGTAGCATTTGGATCAGCGACACTCAAGTCAGAACGGTTAGGGTTCCATAATGAATGGTTTCTTTGGTCGGAAATCATTCTAATTTCGTCCTTTGGGGCTTGTGATCTTCTCTTAATAACTGAACCATCACTTAATTCCACCAAAGTGTCAAACTGATGGAAGATGGCTGGTCTTGCTTTTCCCAACTTGATTTTTCTCATTACTCTTCTATTAGATAAATGAACATCACCTTTCATGGCAACATTGCCGATGAACCTCTTCTGTGCGAGGTTTATGGATCTGCTGAGCATACTTTTATCTATAATTTTCAGCGGTCTTAATAGTGAAAAGTTTTGGAGCGTGGTAAAAAAAGGTCAAATTTGGTCGTGGATGGGCACAAAAAGATTTTTCGTGTTGATCCAACTTAGAAATAGCGTGAAGCATTCTAATACACACACATACCATGTCGTTCTCCAACCAAACACCAACTATCGTAGTGTTGAAGGAAGGTACCGACTCCTCTCAAGGAAAAGGTCAGATTTTGAACAATATCAATGCGTGTTTGGCCATTCAAGATACTTTGAAACCAACTTTGGGTCCTTTTGGTTCTGATATTCTCATTGTGAACTCGAGTGGCAAGACCACAATTTCAAATGATGGTGCCACCATCTTGAAGTTGTTGGACATTGTTCACCCTGCTGCTAAGATGTTGGTGGATATTTCAAGATCTCAAGATGCTGAAGTTGGTGATGGTACTACCTCTGTTACCATCTTGGCTGGTGAGTTCTTGAAGGAATCAAAGACTTTCATTGAAGATGGTATCTCGCCTCATTTCATCATCAAGGGGTTGAGAAAGGCTAACGAGTTGGCCGTTACCAAGTTGAAGGAATTGGCTGTCGAAATCAAGAGAGATGATGAAACCGAATTCCGTCAATTATTGGAAAGATGCGCTACCACTGCCATGTCATCGAAGTTAATCAGTCAAAACTCCGAGTTCTTCACTAAAATGGTTGTGGATGCTGTTTTGTCCTTGGATGAAGACCTTGATGAAAAGATGATTGGTGTCAAGAAGGTTCCAGGTGGTGCCATGGAAGACTCTTTGTTTGTGGATGGTGTTGCCTTCAAGAAGACTTTTTCATATGCTGGATTTGAACAACAGCCAAAATCCTTTGTTGACCCTAAGATCGTTACTTTGAATGTTGAATTGGAATTGAAGGCTGAAAAGGAAAACGCTGAAGTCAGAGTCGAGCAAGTGCAAGACTACCAGGCTATTGTCGATGCAGAATGGCAGATTATTTTTGATAAGTTGGAGTCTATTTCCAAGACTGGTGCCAACATCGTGTTGTCTAAGTTGCCAATCGGGGATTTAGCTACTCAATATTTTGCTGATAGAAACATTTTCTGTGCCGGTAGAGTGTCCAGTGAGGACATGGACAGAGTTATCAAGGCTGTTGGTGGTAACATCCAATCCACTTGTTCCAACATTTCTCCAGAAGACTTGGGTACGTGTCACAAGTTTGAAGAAGTCCAAATTGGTTCCGAGAGATACAATCTTTTCAAAGGATGTCCACAAGCCAAGACATGTACCTTGGTGTTGAGAGGAGGTGCAGAACAAGTCATAGCTGAAGTTGAGAGATCTTTACATGACGCCATAATGATTGTGAAGAGAGCTATTAGTCACAACAGTGTCGTTGCTGGTGGGGGAGCCATTGAGATGGCGTTATCTAAATACCTTAGAGACTACTCGAGGACAATTGCTGGTAAGCAGCAATTGGTCATTGCCGCCTACGCTAAGGCGTTGGAGGTTATTCCAAGACAATTGTGTGAAAATGCTGGTTTAGACGGTATTGAGTTGTTGAACAAATTGAGAAGTGCACATGCCAAGGGCGAGACTTGGTTCGGTATTGATTTCCAAAAGGAGAATGTCGGTAATAACATGAAGAGCTTTATTTGGGAGCCTTCATTGGTGAAGATTAATGCATTGGAGTCTGCTACAGAGGCTGCCACATTATTGTTGTCTGTGGATGAGACGATCAGGAACGACGACCAACAAGAAAGTAATGGAGGAGGTCGCGGAAGAGGTGCGTACTAATACGGATTATTCATCGAATAAAAAAAATATACAATAGAAACACTGGAAAGCTAATAAAGTTTTGCTCCTTGTTGTAAAAGTGCCTGCAAGCGTGAAACAGGAAAGTAACGATCAAAATAAAAATAAAAATAAAAAAGTCGTGTCTTCAAAGCGTGAACTTTTAGACCGATCCAGGGGTTAATTTTGTGATTTTTGCGTGTATCTGGTGTGGTCGATCGCGAATAATCGGGAGCAGGATCAGCAGCAACCGCAAGGGAGATTACCAGCGCGGGGGTAATTGATTGACGCATATTTTCCTGTGCATGAGGTATGGAAGCAAATTATAATCTCGACCCCGAACCTAATATTTCTGAGATATATTGTCTTCTTACAATCCTTAGAGGTACAATACAATATGTTCTAGACGGACTAAACCCGGTTAAGTATGTCACCTCCCTACACGAATTTTCTTGTAAGATTATTTTATCCGCAAATGTGGGCCTGTAGATATCGTCTCTAGACAAGAGGAGCCGAAGCAGGGTATTGCCCGCGGTGTTGTGTCGTGGTATGTGTCTCGTGTTGGAGTGTGTATAGCCCTACAGGGATTTCCAAATGGGTTAAAATTTTAGACTACGCGCAAAACGCCAATTCGCGAATTGCTGCGAATTTTTGCGGTTAATCTCGAGACCCAGACTTCCAGAAAAGTTGCTAAACAATTAGGGCTTTGACGTTGGTTTACAATGCAAAACAAAGAACGGTCAAAAACAACAACATGTAAACAAGACTTCGTGTCAATGGTGTAGACAATCAAACTGGGTCATGCCTTGATGACGCCAAATCGATATCTTGTATAGTACGCTCTACACGATAACGAGCCCCGAAGTCGCGCCGATTCCACAACCGCGCGCGGTACTTGTAAGGTTTCCCAGGGGACGCGTCCAAGGTGCGTTACGAATTTTTTCACCACAATAATAATCGAGCAGAAGGAACGGTCTGTATATGGATTAATCAAGGGCCGTTTGGGTGCCTTCTTATAAAACTAATTTAAACCGTCAGCAAGTTTGGTTTTTTATTCCAGCTTTTGCCAGAGTTTTCGATTTGTGCTTTTTGGTTTCTGTTCCCTCTCTCATCATCATCTGTCCAGCATCTGTTCTAATCCAGTCTCTTTTTGGTCATCGTCCCTCCTTTTAACCTAGAAATCTAACCACTACTGTTTACCGTTTTTTTTTGACCACCATCCTCCCAAAATGCAGCATTCCATTCAAAAATACGGACCACCTTCCCATGTCAAGCCAAAGCCATACTCCATCATGCTTGAACTCTTGGAATCTCAGGCAAATAAGAAATTGATCTCGGAATACTCTGACGATGTTACCATGACATTAGCACACTTGGAGTCCATTAGCCAAGTAAACCCAGCCATGATCGAACTCCAACCAGAAATACAATGGTTCATGAGACCGTTCTTGCTTGATTTCCTCATCGAGCTCCATTCTTCCTTCAAGCTTCAACCACAAACGTTATTTCTTTGTCTCAACATAATCGACAGATACTGCGCCAAAAGAATCGTGTTTAAGAGACACTACCAATTGGTGGGTTGTACCGCTCTTTGGATCGCAGGTAAATACGAAGACAAAAAGTCGCGTATTCCTACCCTCAAAGAATTGACCATCATGTGTAGAAACGCCTATGACGAAGAAATGTTCATTCAAATGGAAATGCATATTCTCAGCACACTTGAGTGGAGTTTGTCTCACCCAACTTTGGAAGACTGTTTGCAATTGGCAATTTCGCACTCTAATATTACAACCAACACGCCTTGCAAGTACAACAACTCATCATCTTCATCGGCATCATCTATTTCTGCAATCACTGTCGTGGGAAGATTCCTTTGTGAGTTGTCTCTTTACGATAACTTCTTTTTGGGTATGCCTACCTCCTTGGTTTCCATCACAGCAAACTTGTTGGCGTGTTCCATGTTGCAAATTCCCAATGCTGCACACGCGTTGAAACAATTGCTTCAGAACTCTGAACGTCGTTTACCTGTCAAAATCAGCGGTTCCATCTATGGGAACAACTCAAATAACTATCTGCACGAAACCGCTAATAACACGAGAAACAATAGTTTGGCCGATTTCCACTCGGATAATGAGATTCTTGGTTTTGAATCGGACGACGAATCAGAATTTGATAACGAGGATAACGAAAATAAGCAACCAAAAGTCCATGGACCATTTCTCTCTGGTTTGGACAGAAATTCTATTCAGATAGTCAAGAAAATTGCTCTTATGTTTATTATTCAGTTGAGCAAAGTCACAGAAGTTCTTTCCAAAAAGTACGAAGGCTTGGGAGTCATTCAGGTCATTAATAACTTCCATTCCCGGTTTACGTACATCATCCAAACCATATACGAACACCAGGACAACATAGTCAACAACCAAGAACCTAATTGTCTTGATAGCAAATTAATTCAACTTGCCGAAATCTTACTCCAATTCCCAAGGATGGATACAATTTCCCCCAACCCTAATCAACTCAACCAAACGCCATTTTCTTCGACCTTGTCATTCAGTGCCAATGAAGCGTGTCTTCCACCACCACAAACTCCACCTTCTGCTTCGTCACAATATTCGGTATTTTCAAACAAGCGAAGCTCATCTGTATGTGTCACACCGATCCATGCAAACAATGGGAATGGATCTTCTTCAAATGTTACTTCATCTGGTGGTTCCATTCTACGCAGCAAACCTCTGCGTGTTACAAAATACAACAAACTGAATCATAATGCTTCGTCGTCCTCCCTAATAAATCGTGGAAATGGAACAATCTCTCCATCAGCTGACGGGACGTGGTCGTCTCCTATTATGCATGTATAAACTACCACCGCGAGTCTCCTAGCAACCTCCGTGTCAAATACTACTTCCAATTTTTTCTGCATTACTACTCTGATATACCATTCAATTCTTTACGTTCTTATTCCTAATGTTTTGACAACTGACGATTTTCTGATTTGTGTAGTAACATAATAATAAATGCATCGCTACAAACAACTAAAGTATAAATCATCCAGACCATAGATTTGAGAGGTCTTAGTCAATAAAGGGGAGAGACACAGCCACTAATTGCATGCTACACGAGCGCAGTTGCTTGGTCCGTAACAGGAAACTTTGTTTACATCGACGTGCATGCAGAATCCCGTAAAACCAAAAATTTTCCCAGATCAAAACAAAGATTAGGTGCCGAACCACGAACAAGATTCATACATTGGGCATGCCTTCCGAAGACGATGGCTTTAATTCCAAAAACTGGGTTTGGATTCCTGACTCAGAGAGCAATTATTTCTCTAAAGGATACATCACTGACTATCTACAAGATGGAATGTGTAAGGTAACAATCGTGGACGGCAACAAAGAATCCCACCAAGTGGTTGCCCAGAATACGTTAGAGAACTGTAACCCAGCTAAGTTCAACAAATGCCATGATATGGCCGAATTGACACACTTGAACGAACCTTCTGTTGTGTACAACTTATATCTACGCTACAATGATGACTTGATCTACACCTACTCAGGTCTTTTTTTGGTAGCCATTAACCCTTACAAATCACTCAACATCTATGATACCAAAACCCTCAAGAAATACCACTCGCATAACTTTGATAAACCGCCACCCCACATCTTTGCAACCGCTGAAGGAACATTTAGAAATATGCTTTCCAACAGAAAAGACCAATCAATCTTAGTCACCGGTGAAAGTGGTGCTGGTAAGACCGAGAACACAAAAAAGATTATTCAATACTTATCGTCAATTACTACAAGCTTACCAGCTCTTCTGGATGATCTTTCCTCATCTGTTAGTTCCAACCAATCCATCCCAACAAACTCTCGGAATATTGATACCAAAATCTTACAGGCCAATCCCATTTTAGAAAGTTTTGGTAACGCCAAAACAATCAAGAACAATAATTCTTCAAGATTTGGTAAGTTCATTAGAATTTTTTTCTCAACTAAGGGAGAGATCAATGGTGCAAATATTGACTACTACTTATTGGAAAAGTCAAGAGTTGTTAGTCAATCTAGTCAAGAAAGAAACTACCATATTTTCTATCAATTCTTGAAGGGTTCTGACCAACTTTCATTGTTTGGTTTGAATAAGGAAATTACCCATCACAAGTATTTGAGTAATTCTGCTATCAATATTCCTCATGTCGACGACTTCAAAGAATTTAACTTGCTTGTCGAGGCATTCAACACAATGGGCTTTTCTACCCAAGAGATGAATCAAGTATTCCAGTTATTAGCAGTCATTTTGCACTTGGGAAATTTGGATTTTTCTTCTTGGAAAGCGGAACAAGCCAGCTTTTCCAATGATTCACCGGTCGATATAATCGTCAAATTATTAGGCATCGAAAAAACTGAGTTTGTCAACAACATGCTTAGGCCAAAAGTGAAGGCCGGTAGAGAAACTGTTCAGAAATCTAAAAAAGCACCAGAAGTGAAGTATGCAATTGATGCCTTGGCCAAACATATTTATGAAAGAATTTTCCAATACATTATAGAAAGAATCAACGAAAGTCTTCAGATTGACTCTAATTTCAATGATGACCAATTGAATTTCATCGGAGTTTTAGATATTGCTGGGTTCGAAATCTTCGAAAAGAATTCCTTTGAACAATTATGCATCAACTATACCAATGAAAAATTGCAACAGTTTTTCAACCATCATTCCTTCATCTTGGAACAAAGTGAATATTTAAGAGAGGATATTCAATGGGAATTTATTGACTTTGGACAGGATTTGCAGCCAACCATTGACTTGATAGAGCAGAAGAAACCATTGGGTGTATTGAAAATTTTGGATGAAGAATGTGTGATTCCAAAATCCTCAGATAAGTCATTCATGGAAAAATTGGCAAGTAACTGGGGTAAGGGTAAGAGTCCGAAATTTGAAGAGAATAAATACAAAACTGGTTTTATCATTCATCATTATGCTGGCAAAGTTGAATATAACGTTGATAACTGGTTGCAAAAGAATACCGATCCCGTTAATGAGCATGTATTAAAGCTCTTTCCAGCATCCACCAATGAATTTGTTCGTCAAATGTTTGAAAATGATGAACACTTAACCTCAGAGAGTAAACGTGGAACAATGAAGTTGAAAACAACATCCCAGAAGCATAAAGAACAGTTAGGACACCTTATGGACCAGCTTGGTCGGACTGAACCTCATTTTGTGAGATGCATATTGCCAAACCTTGAAAAGAAGGCTAACAAGTTTGATAAAACGCTCGTACTACATCAGTTACGCTGTAATGGTGTGTTAGAAGGGATCAGAATTACAAGAGCTGGATATCCAAATAGAATGACCTTTGAGGAGTTTTATCTGAGATATGCGATCATCAATATGAAGGGAGTCTACACGAAGAATCTTAAAACAAATAGTGAACTCATACTTAAGTTTGTTCAATTAGATCCCGAATGCTTTAAAATCGGTATTACCAAGATTTTCTTTAAGAATGGTATTTTAGCTAAGCTCGAGGAGATGCGTGATTTGTGTTTAAAGGGAATTTTTACTGATTTGCAAAGTGTAGTGAGAGGTATCTCCGCAAGAAAGAGCACTCAAAAGAAGATCAAAGAGATTCAATCGGCACAATTGATTGCCAGGACCATCAAACAAGTGGATGAATCACGTACATCGTCACTTTGGCTTGACTTGTTTGTCAACATAAAGCCTCTTCTCGAGGAATCTGTTAAAGTGTTAGATGCTAAGGAGATCAATGAAAATTTAAAAAATGTCAGCATTAAATTAAAGGACGCAGAGCAATCTAAGGTTAGTCTTGAACAGGATAACTCAAAATTACGTGAGGAACTTGAGAAGCTTGATGAGGTAGTATCATCAACTAATAAATTGGTTCTGGAGCGTGACACTGAGTTGAAAGTGTTGAAGGATGAAGAATCCAAGTTAAATAAGAACATTACAGAACTTGAAACTAAATTGGCCAGCATTGAGTCTATTCACAAAGATTCTTCGGCGAAGGCGGACGAGGTATCCCGACAACTTACACGCAAGAAAGAACAATTTAACAAATTGCAGGGTGAACACCTGAATGTATTAACAAGATTATCGGAACTAGAGGTACTTATAAATAACCACGAAGAGGAAAAGAAAAAACACAAAGACGTGATAGCTGGGCTTAAACGTGAACACGAAACTTCCAGGTCTTCGATTCAATTCGAGATTGAAACCTTGACAAAATTAAAGGCTCAATTAGAACAAGAGAAATCTATCTTACAGAAAGATAATGCCAAGTTGACCCCTCACAATAAACAATTATCTGAAGAAATTGAGTCTATGAAACGTTCTATATCAACTCAAAGTACAAAGTTGGAATCTAGTGAAAGAGAATTAGCAAGCTTGAAGTCCCGATTGAGTCAATTAGAAGACGAGAACGGCAGTTTTAAGAGCCAGCTCCTGGAAGCTGAATTAAGGGAAAAGTCCATTACGAGGGAAATGCACAAGAAGTCAGATGAAATTCAGAAAGAAAAGGATAATTACCGTGTATTGCTTCTTGAAGCTGAGGAGTTAAGGACCAAGTCAAATACTGTTACCACCCTTACTAAGGAGCTCAATCAGCATAAGTCCGAAGCCAGTTTGCTAACGAGCAAGATCGCGGTACTTGAAAAGCAGCTTGTTGAAGCGGCATCAGATAAGCAATCAGTTTCTGACGAAATTAAGAAGCTTAGAGTTGATTATGATGGTGTTACTAGAGCAAAAGATGAATACTCGAGTACAATCGTTTCTCTCCGAGATAGAATTCATCGCCTTGAGGAGGATTTACGCTTGAGAGACGACCAAAAGGAGAATCATCCCCCTGATCCCTCATTTATCGAGGATTTTGCCAATATCAAATTAAAACTTAATGAGCAGAGCGCTGCCTTACGCAAAGAGAAGTTTGAGAATAGAAAATTAACAGAGGAATTGACTATGTTGAAGGAAAGAATCACTACTGGTAAAATGAAAGGCCATGTAAGTAGAAGATCGGTTGCAATGGGTGAAAGTATCAATTTGAATGGCGGTTTGGACATTCTCACTGAGGAGGTTGAGTCGTTGAAACAGAAATTGCAACAGGAAGCCGCTAACTCCCAACGTGCAGAGCTCTATGCAATCGATCTTCAGAAGAAGTTAAACAGATTACAATCTACCAGAGGATTGAACACATCCAACGATTATGAAAAGTTGTATAGACAATCACAGCTGAGATTGTCGGAATTAGAGCTGAGGTGTGAGCGCTTGCTATTGAGTGATTCAGGATCAGAGACAAATACTCCAAGACCTTTGGTAAAGAGTGAAAGCTTTGGAAGAAGTTCAATAATTCTTGCAAATTCAAATCAAGACTTTGTACTGATCTACCAAGACATAACTAAAACACTTCGTTCTACGAGAGAAGAATTAAACACGTCCAAGAGCGAAATCTTGAGATTGAAGTCTTTGTTGCGTGACTCGGAAGAAGAGTTATACAATGCAAAGAAACATGCATTCAAGTCTACTATAACGAATTATGAAGAACAATTGGCAGAGCTAAAGGTCAGGAATGATTCAATAAATTCAAGGAATGGTGATTTGTTGAAAAATATTGACCTTTACCAGAAGAGAGCTGAAGAATATTTCAAGAAGCTTGAGTTAGCAGAATCAGCTGTAAACATTTCCAAAAGACACGAGGAAACGGCAGTCAAGGAATTAAATGAGGTAAGGGGTCAATTGCGTATTCTTCGGGACGAAACTAGATCGTCTCAGATATTAATCACTGATATTAGAAAGAAGAATGCTGCCTTGGAGGAGTCTATACTGGATAAGAACTTCGAGATTAAACAACTTAAAGCACAAGTCAGAGAAGTTAAAGAGAAGTTAGATTACAGTAACAAAAGTGCAAACAAGGAAGCTAATGATTTGTTTAAGGAAGAGATTAGAATGTTGAATCAAGAATTGAATTTCAAGATGGAAAAAGAAACTGAGTTAGTGAGAGAAAACAGGAAATTACAACTTGATTTAGAAGATTTGACTAGAAGGAAAGACGAACTTGATACCGCACATGATGAGAGTTTGATCCAAGTTGATAAGTTGGAGGGCCAACTTTCTGAAACCAACAACCGGTTAAGGGTATTGGAAAACAGTAAGGTTCTTAGTCAAAGAAAGTTAACAACGTTGACAAGACAGCTTGATCAAACTAAGGAATTAGTCACTGAATTGTCTATTCAAAGAGACGACCTCTTGAAAGAAAGAGATCAATTGGAAAGTACAGTTACTGATTTGAGACGGAAGTACGACGAAACTCTGACTAGTCTCGAGCAATCGAAGATTGATGTTACCTTATTGAAGCAACACCTTGAGAACAAAAATGAGGAGTCGGAAAATATTAAATCAGAACTTAATCAGTCGAAGATGTCTACCTCTACCGATGAGAAAGATTTCCAACGTATTCGGAAGCAAATGCTTGTGGCAGAAGAAGAAAACGACTCTTTAAAGAAGGTAAACAGTGAACTTAACAAGAAGGTAAATACACTCGAAGAGAAATTGTACAGCAATGAGCAATTGAGATTTTGGGAATCCAAGGTCAAAGACTTGAATAAGGAACTTGATATGTCACATCAACAGAACTACGAAGATTCAAAAACGATTAAGGCATTGCAAAGAGATGTTAAAGAGCTTGGTATTCGTGTTGAGAATGAATCGATGCTAACCAAGAAATATAACGACGAAAACTTTGACTACCAAAACAAAATTAACAAATACAAGAGTACTATTGATATTCTTCATCATGAAAACAATGAAAAAGAATTGTTGGCTAAGCAGAAGGAACGTGAAAACTTAGACATGAAAAATCAACTTTTAAGCCTTGAGAAAGAGGTATTGGAGTTGAGGCAGCGCTTAGGATTAATTTAATAGATATATTATTATGTACAAGTCAATTTACTCTAAAAAAGACCGAACTTCTTCTTTGGTTTGACAATTTCTGAGTAAGGTCTAGGTTCAGTTAATTCTGGACCAGAAAACTTACCCAAACCAAAATGTCTGAGGATAAATTCGACGTCACCAAATGCTTCTCTATCACCTTGCATCACTACTGAGGGTTGCCCGGAGCTATTTCCCTTGTTGACGACATTCCCAGTAAGCACTTTTTCTGCAACTCTTCTCAAGTCTGCAGGAGTAAGTGCTTCAATCTTCGTTATAATCTCATCGATAGTAGTCAATTTTCCTTGACATTGAATCTGTCTTCCCATATCCTCCAACTTAGCAATCCTACTCTCCACATTCATAAACAACGCAGAGATTAATTGGTTCTTTGCTCTCTTCACTTCACTTTCGGTTAATCCTCCCTTGTCAGTGTCTGTTTCCAATAACCTCGATAACTCGAAACTGATGATTTGAGACATAACTTGTGCGGCATTTGGAGAGCATGAGATAGAAATACCAAACAAACCGGTGTTCATATACGAATGGTTGAAACTAGTACAGTTCTCCACAAACCCATACTGATTTAAGACTCTGGTGTACAAACGGGAAAACATACCTTTACCTGGACCCCCAGCTGAAAAGGAAGAACCACCACCCAAAAGCTTTTGCAATGTAGCTAAAGCGTACACATCATCATTGAGTAACCCGGTGGTTTCAAATCCAATTCGCATATGAACCAATTCTGGTAAATTGCTGTATAATGGTGGCTGGTATGGCAAAGAAATCTCACCACCTGTGTAGTTCACAGTTCCCAACTCTGGTCTCTTATTTGTCAAGGATTTCCAATCACCCAAATGCGATTCTGCCAATTTCAAAGCATAGTCATGGGATACACCGACCATTGCCATCACAACATTTTGCGGTTGAAAAAATTCAGTATGGTACTTAGCAATATCCTTTCTAGTGATATTAGTTAAGCGTTCTGGTGGGCAGTATAATGGCAATCCTAAAGTGTTGTTCTTGTAAGCTGCTGCATGTAGCACTTCAGGTAAGAACATGTCGTGCTTCTGGGAAATTTCACTGTATTCGAACTCTGCGGTTTGAAGGGTTTCTAACAATTCCTGTTCAGTGTAATTGGGTGCTCTGACGGTCTGGGCAATTAAATCAAACATCTTATCAACATCCGGGTTGAAAACAGAGGCTTGATAAAGTATGCTTTCTCTTTCAGCCATAGATATGTAGTTGCCACCTAATTTGGATAAGTTTTCCATCATTTCCAAACCGGAGTAGTTTGATGTGGATTTCCATGCCAATCTATCACAGATGTGTGACAACCCTGGTCTTTGTGGATTTTCATAACGGGCGCCTGCATCAACATATGCACCCAAGGCACTGAAATGTCCTGGAGTGGAATCGGTTACCACTCGCAACCCATTGGCCAAAGTAGTCATTTCCACATTTGGTGCGGCAAGCTTTATTGTAGCGTAGTTTCGAACTGCTCTGGCTGCAGATTGCTTCCAGGAAAGCATGGTTACCTTGTGGGTCGTTTCAGTATTCTTCACCAAAAAGTTCGATTTTGTTTTCTGGAAAGAAATGTAAAAATGATTATATACACTACCCAGTCACCACCGCTATAGATTCACCAAATTGTCATCGTTAGTTGCCTGCTTAACGGTCTCAGAAGGTGTTCTAAAGATGTCAAGAAGATCTTGGTTGACACCAGGAGGGGCCATCTTCATGTATTTATGATCGGGCTGTGAAGATTTTGGAATATTTTGTGTTGCGAATTGTAAAGTAGGAAACTTCGGAACCAGTATGGAGTCCGGAACCAAAGGGATTGAGGGCACTTGAAGTGAAATTCCTGGAGGTTTTGGTGGATTGAAAATATTTGGTTGTGGTTCTGTAGGAACGTAAGATTCAAAGTCATCAAAATCGCTGTCGCCTTCAGAATTAGATTCTTGTGATATTGTGTGTTGCGGTTGAATGTCTTGATGCAGATCGTCTTGTTGGCTAGATTCTGGTTGTTCTGTTGCTTGTGACTTTGATTCATCTACTTGTAGATCCTCTGGATGCTCAAATAATACACCATTATCCTTTGATTTTTTAGACTGCTCTTCAGAAGCTACCCATAGAGCAGTAACTGGCAAAAATGAGAACCTCTTGTTCTTTAAATCCTTGGAGGTATGTTCCTTGTCCTTGACTGAGTGAATTGATTCAGTATCTTCCACAGGTTTCTGGAGATCAGGTGTTGAAGGGGAATTGAAGCCAAAGAGATTACCAAAGAATCCATTCTTTGGGGTTGAAACTGCAGACTCCAATTCTCGTTCGTAGGCTTCTTCCTTGAGACGAAGTTTCTTTAAATGGAGTTCGTGATCATGTCTTCTTCTGTCGTGAATCTGCTGACTGATCTGTTCACTATGATGGGCCTTAATTAATTGAATACGGTCGTGAATAAACTTATTAGCTTCCATTTCAGCTAGGCGACTAAGTGATTTAGAAAAGTCCTTCGGTGTCTTGATGATTCCTTGAGATCCGGTTGTTTCCTTCACCGCAACCGGTTCCGAAAGTTCTTTGCTCCTAGTTTTTTCAAGCTTTGGACTGTCTTGCATGCGTGATTTCCTAAGTTCCTGTTTCCGAGCTTCAATATATGAGTCTCCCGAAGACCAACTGAACAAGTTGTTGGCGGTGCCACGGGTCTTTCTGTGCTGCTTAGACGTATCTTTCGTTGTTGGTTCCTGGTTTCCGAGCCAAGCAGATACCACGAAACGCTGTTTCTCCTCAATTGACGTGTCTTTCCACCGTGCTATGGTTCCTTTACTTGATGTCGGTATAAACTGGTGGGTGTGACTCTGGAACTGACTATAATATTTATTACCGTGTTCAGTCTCCTGCAAAAGCGCTTCTGGATATATCGTAAGTGGCATTTCATCTTCACCATATTCAATGTTATCGAATAGCCGCTTGAGCTGCTCTTCACTCATGTTTATGTCGGTGCTTGAGGGGTTGTTGTAATGCTTATGATCGAATCCAAATTTTAATATGAAGGAAAAATACACAATTGTACAAACCTTTTTATTTACCATTTCCACGATGCTTGTGACATTCCCCCAGTTTCCCGAGTCGACAGTGTATGTGTCGTATTACGATGGTGTTGAAAGTAGTGTGCTCTCTGAAGTCAAGGATCAACTAAGAGCTGCAAACTCGGACTATGATTACTGTTTTCTCAGCACCAAGCATCTCATTTCGTTATCACAACTCTACCAGAGCATCCATAGATCGATTCAGAGCAATAATAATGGAACCTTGCGGGCCAAGACTCTAAATACCGAAATCATCTTTAACTTGTCTCCGGTAAACAATATCATGGATGCATTTAAACGGTTTGGTATCGACGACACGGCCAATAATGTCATTGTTATAAAAGTATTGTCCACTGCTGAAACGCTGGACGAAACAGAAGCAGCATTAGAGAGCAAGGTCCAATCTTTGTTGCATGTCCAACAGTCACAACCATTGACCGATGATCTTCTCTACAGTTTGGTGGATATTCCAAAGTTTAAAAAGTTGTATAAACTTAACGATGCTAAAGTAAAGATTGAGAGCCAAGACGAATTATCGCTGTTGGCAATCGGAGCATGTATTTTGAGAGGTTGCTAACCTCTGAATGCGAAACTTCGTAAGTTGACTCTCCGCTGTTTTACGGGAGACGGATCGATTCGAGGCAATGAGTCCTGATCACTGCCGATGCTGCTTTCTTGTCCACATACCTTTGAAGCATATTTCAAGTCTAAAGTCACACCAGAGGTTGCTGATTGGGATTCCCCTTCACTAATAGAGTCATCTGGTGCGATGCTAGTAAACGATTCTTGGGAATCATTCAAGGCAAGTTTTTGAGTAGTTTCAATAAATGTACCAGTAAATGAGCTCGCCCTACTGATAACCTTTTCATCGAGACGGTCTTCATCATACGTAAATTTTTTCCTCAACGAAGCCCGGAATAACGAGAGGCGATTGGGTTTAACTGGCGATTCTTCTATCTCATCGTCAGGATCATCATTTTCCCCGATAAATGTATTTGTATCATTAGCCTTTTCTGTATCTTCAACTTCACTAAGCTCCTGATCGTCATCTGTCAAGTCGTTCAAGATATTTTGCGTATCAGGCTGGGTGGAGGCAATTGGTGATGACATTTCTTCTGTAAAATCAGAATCCCCAGAAAGTAAACTCGACTCGAATGCTGGTCTACTGGTTTCTGGAGTGGGTAAACTAGAGTCTTTGCTTTTGAAGAACTTACTGGTTTCCTTGGATGGGGTATCAGAGCCCTGAAGTTTATCAATTCTTTTTGATGTGGGAGATACCTTTGTTCCAAAATTCTGTTTCTTTCTAGGAGGGCTCAATGCTATAACATCTTGCTCCCTAACAGTCTTTACTTTCATCATATCCAAGACTGATCTAGTAACCTTTTTAGATGGAAGAATCTTTGGCTTATTGGTTGTTGGAAGAACAACAGATTTACTCTTAAGAGATGTCAAACTCTGTTCTCGTGAAACCAATACTTCATGAGTATTTGGATGTAAGTTCCCATTACAAATTTGGCGGTACAATTCGTTAGTGAAGGTCTGACCACAGCATATTTCGAGGAGGTCGTAATCAACGTCGAATTCTTCAGGGTATGGATTCAATGTGGTAAGTCTTTGGGCCTTAGGATCAAAAACCTTTTGAAATTGAAATGCTAAGTCGGCTTTAAACACTTCCTCTGCAAAATCATCAGGAACTGCCTTATTGTCGCTTCTTAATGCAGCAATGACTTTTTGTAGATTATTATACTTTTTGACCAAAGTAAATGCAGTTTTCATCCCCACACCGGGGATTCCTTTGGTATAATCACATCCTGATAGCATGGCTACCAATCTCAACTGATCCTGAGTGTACTTTGACAAATAGGGAATCAGTTTGACTTTAGTGAAATTCTCGCGACAAACTTCGATGCATGAACCGTCATCCTTTAACTTAGTGATTAAGCGGTTACATCCAAAAATAAGTAAATCAGAATCTTCTGATAAGATTCCACTGACAAGGCCAGCTTTTTCCAAGTATACCATCTGTGGATCAGCTTCGTATGGTGCAACAACATATTTGATATTCTGTTTGTCAAGCTCTACCATCACAGATTTGGCCATTTGAGAAGTCACACATGCTGCCTTCATAAACTCTTTCCAAGCATCCAGTTTCTTTCCTGCCCGGAGAAGTTCATCGGCTTTTCTTCTTGCCTCTTCGCGCTTAGCCCGACGATCATTGGCAGTTTCTGCTTTTGTAGGCAAGGCAGCTCCGTCAAAGACAAAGTATGGTTCAACTCCAAAGTGTCTCAACATATCCACCTTTTTCATGATCGATGTGACGTAACTTCTGGTAGGTTGGTCTTGACACAACTGCTGGGCACACGATATTAATCCGCGATGCAACCAACCGTATGTATCTATGGCGAGAGTTTTGCCACGGTACTTTTCCAAAGAAGATCTTTCTTGTATCTCCTTGAGATTCGGAAGTAGACCTGTCACACCCATGCCAAAAAGAATTAATGCTTCTAAGAAAGAAAATGGATTATTGTATTTGAATTCAATATTTATATCAAAAGACGCGGTTGACATAGAACGCGCTGATACCAACTTTTTGCGGATGGCACTAAAATAAAACAAAAAAAAATAAATAGAGGGGATTACGTAAGTATGATTTGCAACTTGGTTAACTGTTACACTATACGTCTAAATAGATCTATTCGATCCCCCCACAGACACTGAGAACTGGAGCCCGTCTCTGATGCCAATATCTGAGCCATCAGTTCTTTTGGAGAGGTAGTAACCGATGTCGAAGTTAGCCCAGTGGTTAAAGTATCTTATACCGGCACCTACGCTAGATGCTGCAGTGGTATCAAACACATTGTCGGACACATTGCCTACGGTACCCGTAGCATATAATCTCAATGGATTGGCCTCGTGGCCCAATTTTGAAATCTGAACCGGTGGAGAATGTATGAAGGATGGTAATCTTGCAAATATCGTACTTGATACCTTGTAGAATTGGGATCCGCCGTTAGAGTTAACTGCACCACGAGCGAAGCCCCGGAGCGAATTGAAGCCCCCCAAATAAAAACGATCGGATATATGAACACGGGATGATGAGTAGACTCCACCAAAATCAGCATTCAAGTTGAAAGTGATGGCGTTGTTAAAGAACGATTTGTAGAACTGAGTGGACAAACTAGTCTTAGTAAAAGCACCTTGGTTGTTTGGGTTTTCCTGTTCTTGATTAGATGACAATTCACTGGAAAATGCGATCTTGGAACCACTGACGGGGAAGTTTCTGGTGGCCTCGTTCAAGTGCGAGAGTTTGGAGTATTTAATTTCGTGGAACACGGACGACTTCAAGTAATCGCCCGCAAAAAACTTCAATTCGTCAGCGGCGGCATCGTCAATGTTGTGGACTGATCTTCTCGTAAATGATACTCCAGTCAACATTTCAAACCTCTTACACTTGGAATATTGTAATCCGATGATTCCACCGGTGGTACCCTCGGATGCCTGTTGGAAGGTCTGGTTGTTTTGCTGCGAGCTGAAAACATCCACCAAGAACTTAAATGATGGGTTAGTAAGATTTGCAAGGAATTTTGCATGTGAGATCAAGTGATCGTTAGGCTTGTATGGATTGTAATCGACGCCAATGTTCACCAATTCGGCATTTTCGTTAAAGTTATTGTTAAGATAGTTTAAGTTGACATTGAGGTTTTCTTCGTTGTTGAAGTTTAAGAATCCTTCAGCAATGTTTAAGTTAATTGTCAGCAAGTCAAACACGACTTTAGTAGGTACCGGTTTTTCTTTGTTGTAGTTCTTGATGTGTTTAGGCACCAACGAGGTGAAGTCAGATTCTAATCTGATACCAACACTCTTAAACACATCGGTTTTCAATAACTTCTGCTGAGATTCCTGGAGATGTTCAACCAATTGGTTCAATGTATAATCACTTCTGTCCACAAGTGGTGACAACAACTTCTTGAAAAAATCACCCGTAAATGTTTCACCACCTTGAACTTCAACTCTAGACAAGTAAATTGGTTGAGTACCCGATCTCTCCAAGATATCTTGGGTAACCAACTGTGTTGCAAAATCGTTGGACATTTCTTTCTATTTTTATTTGAATTTTTTCTATCCACTGTCAAAAAGACAAAGTAGTTCCAGCAATTATAGGAAAAACTTCATTGGCGTAGTTGGTCGTGCGCCTTTACCCGTTTTTTTTTTGTAATTACTGCAAAAAAACCTGTAGCGATTTATCTATTTATATTCTACACTGGCACCTTCATGGGCCAACTCTAATAATTTCCAGGAGCATTGGACCCCAGAGTCTGAAAAGATAGAAATGACTTTAGCAGCAATTTCATCAAATCCTTCGGTGGCCAAACACAAAATAGTAGGGCCAGCTCCGGACAAACAGATACCACAAAGTCCCGGGTTAGTCTCCGGGGTAACGCAGTCCAAAACTTCTACCAAACCCGGGATCAAAGATGCCCTGTATGGTTGGTGAATTTTATCCTTCATTGCCTCGTAGATAAGTTTATTGTTGGGGGGAACTTGAGTCAAAGCTGTGGTCAAAACGGCAATTCTTTGTAAATTGTACACAATATCTTGACGATTGTACAGTTCAGGAAGCACTGATCTCGACAAATCGGTACTGACCTCAAAGTTTGGAATAATGGCAACACACTTGATCTCCTTTGACCAGTTGTACTTGAGGTACTCAGCAATGTTGACCGGAGGTGGAGTCGTCACGTACTTTTCTTTTGGAGTGGTTTCCTTTGGCAAGATATATTCCAATGGTAAGTTCTTGGCTTCGGTGTCAGCCTCAGACAAACCATTAAGGTACGAGCCAACGAAGCCACCCAACATGGTTGCGGCAATGTTATCGGGATGTCTTTCGATTAACAAGCAGTAATCTAACATGCGGACCTTGGATAACTTCAACTCGCCAATCTCATTACCTAACATTATTCCACCGACAATAGCAGCACCTGAAGATCCCAAACCTCTTCCCAACGGAATAGGGTTTATGACATGAATATGAGTACCGTTAGGGAAAGCTTTAACACCATTGCATCTCATAATGTACAACGCAGTCTGTGTCACCAAGTTCTTGTCACTGCTCAACGGCACATTTTCGGCGAGATCACCTTCATAAGAGAGCTTGACGTTGTATGGGTCAGCAGACGTGTCTTGTTCGGGATCAATTTTCACGTGAATTTCGAGGTAAAGCGATAAACCAACACCTAAAACATCAAACCCGGGACCAATATTGGCCGATGAAGCCGGTACTTTTAAACTAAACTCTTTAGCCATTAGCTGTCTTCAATCACGAAACTTGGAGCCGAAAAACTTGAACGATTAGTGAGTCAATCGCCTTGTTGTATGCAGGATATTTTTATTTTGCAATCTTCTCATAACAAAAAGAAACTATCTTTTGAGGATCTTTCTTTTTTTAGTTATCTCCATATCTGGACCAAGGCTTGGGAATTGTGTGATAATTGGGTTTCTGATTATAAGTAGTTTAGTAATATAAAGGATTAAGTATATAAAGAAAGAGAGAGAAGCAAGAATATATAAACTATTACATAACACAGGTTTCTCTCTTTTCCCACACAATGTTCGCTGGTTCCATAGGTAAAGTGACCATAGAAGCATAATCGATTTCAGGAATCTTACCATCCTTCAACGACCACTTCAAGTTATATACATAGGTGGATAAGATCGTTCCCAATTGAACGTAAGCAAACTGTTCACCAATACAACGGTGTCTTCCACCACCAAATGGCAAGTATGGCGAAGAGACACCCTTAGAAATAGCACCAAACCCGTAATCAACAGTATCCTTGCTTTCATCAACCGCAGAACGAGAAGTGTCCCATCTGTGAGGGTTGAATGTAGCAGCATCGGGGAAGTATTGATCGTTAGTCATTGCATAACCAGGTGATACTAAAACATAGTGGCCACGAGGAACAACATACTTAGTGTTTGGTACCAAAATAGGCTTGATGACCTTTCTGAATATTGAGTGCAATGGCATATGCATTCTCAAAGTTTCCTTAATAACGTTGTTAACGAGGGGCAACTTTTGTAAATCTTCATATGTCAAATCGTGAATGGATCCATTCTTTTCATTCAAAACACCGGTGATTTCTTCGTACAATTCTTGTTGCAACTCTGGCTTCTCAGCTAAGTGTAACAAGAACCAGGCAGAAGTCGATGCGGATGTATGTTGACCACCCATCAAAATACCAATCATAAGGTTAGCGATCTCCTGGTCAGTCATCTTGACACCATCCTTGTAAGTAGAGTTAGTCATAAGCGAATCAATCAAGTCACGGTTAGGGTCGATGTCATTGTTTTTTCTTCTTTCGTTAATCAAAGACATGTAAGTTGCCGAGATCTTCTGTTGAGCTCTGTCTCTCTTTCTATATTGTTCCAAGGGGAGATTAGGGAAAACAAAGTTAATTGGGGTGAAACCCTTGTCCAAATCACTGTATAATTGAGCAAAACTGGCATCGAATCTCTTTCTCATATCGTCACCCATCAACGATCTCGATGCTGTGAAGATTGTAATTTCAGGTTGGGTGTGCATTACGTTGGCAACACCTCCCTTGTTTTCTCCCATCTTATAGTTGGGGGAGTCTCTAAAATAGTTCAAAACCTCTTCTCTAATCTTCGGAACGTACTTTCTAAACGAATCGATGGTCAACGATGACTTTGCAAATTTCTTTTGTTCCATTAATCTCGAGTTAGGACAGTCGTAAATAACACCCTTACCAAAAACTGGTGTAGTCAAGTGTTTGTAAGCTTCTTCGGCCGAGACATCGGCAACTTTGGCATTAAAGACAAATTCGTGGCCCTTTGGACCCAAGTAAACAGTCATGACCTTACCCAATAAGACAAAGGCAAAGACATCACCATGTTGAGCACGACACTTTTCAAAAAAACCATATGGATCCATACCAAAGTAGACGGCTGAACCAAACCATGGGATCCAGTGGAAGACCATCGGGGCGCGGTCCTTTCTTAACGAGTAGAGAAACTGCCATAATAAATGGTAGATAAAAGGTCCCAAGACAATGATCGATACCTGTTGACCCAAAGAGAGCGCAATAAAGTATGTGTATGCGGCTATAGCCGAGTCCACAAGAGCCATTGCAAGAGAAAGAAACGGAGTGTAAGTGTTTTTTGGCGACTGTGTATTTGTCGTCGTATAAACTCGTTTTTCTGACCGTAAAAAAAAAAGAAAAAATATTGTACAAAAACAGAAGAGAGACACGTCTGGCATCTGCAGGAATTACATCCTATTTCTTAATATTATACAAACCGTAGATTTGCAGTGATTAGATATCAGTACAAGGATATTGGTTGATAAAACGAAATTGATATAAAATAATAAAACTAACTGAATAAATAACCATGAGTACTCTAATTAAATAAAGACCTAATGCCGAACTAAAACCTAATCCTTGTTAGTTAACGATTCGTCAACAACCAAACCCATCATTCTTGCTTTCAACATTAACTCATCGTGTTCATGTTTCATGCGGTCGTTCTTGAGCTCCAAAAACTTGATGTATTCAATGGACTTAGCTAGGATAGTGCCCTTGTTCAATTTCTTCGCAGGTTCGAGACCCTCGAGATCAACATCAGCATCATTGTCGGTGTACTGTCCATCTTCGTCGCTACGTTCGGATTCATAGTCGTCGTCAGACTGTCTCTTTTGCTTGCGTCTGGAAACTACACGTAATGTGGGCACCAGATTCTGCAATGCAGTAAACTTGTCGTTAATCTTGTTTCGATATCTCTGTTCAATAATGTTATGAGCGGATTTTATCCGTGGCCGTGAAGTTAACGACTCAGCACCGCTTCCAAGAATAGGTTCGGACTTGATTCTTCCTTTTTTGGAAGAGCTTCTGATACTTGGCTGGCGTTCTGTGGAAAATAGTGGTGCAACCTTGTTGGGATCCTCTTGTTTGATGTATAAGCCTGAGTTTTGTTCTTCTGTTGGAGCGTACAACCGGTTGTGGGAGTCGGTCATACCGATAGAAAGGGGTGACATTAGTGGAGTGGTGTACTGTGCTCCCTTGTCGTTGATTGAGTACAACTGCGAATTCGACCTGTCGCTTTCATGTTGTAACATACCCATCGAGTTTGAAGTACTCATGTTTAACAGAGTTGCATCAGCTCCAGGACCCTGTGGCTCCAAAAGTCCAGATCCTAATGTGGGTGAGTGGTCATTACCAACGTACTGGTTTTGAGGAGTGTTATTGTGCTTTGGAGGAGGAGCAAGGCCAAAGTCGAAGTTCACTGGGAAGTTCATGTTCTGTTGAGAGTGTTGCATTTGCTGTGCCTGGAGAAGTTGTTGACGTTGTTCGTAACTGAGGGATTGAAGGGTTTCTTGGTCGGGTGTTTTATCGAAGAGGGAAGTTAAAAAGGCATTGTAGTCGTTGATTTTAAATGACATTATATGCTTGTGAATCACACCTCGCCAACGATATAATTGACAGCTGAAACTCGCTATATATCAGACCCATCAAAGATATACTGGTCAGCGAAACCTGAAATATCACTCCACCCGTTTAGACTTTTTTACAAACATAAAAAAAATAATTGAAAAATAAAATAATAAATACTGAACTTTACCTAACTCTTACTAGACATACCTGGGGGCAAGCCGTTTTGTCCCGTTGCTAGCGGGAACCCTTACAGCTTTCCCGAAAAAGCAGGAACGAATTGGGAAATTTCATAGTATCGTATGATTTTTTTATGTTTTGTGTCACGGTACATTTTTTTTCGCAGTTGGAACTTGGTGTCCTAAAAATGAGAAAATCGAATTGCAACCTAACCCCGGGGGATTTTGCCTATCCCGGAACAAAAAATCCTGATTGTTCCCAACAGATACAAATCTTAATGATTTATTTGCGGAGCATGCTTTTGTTTCTCCCTTATTTTGCTCATGATGATGCCTATTTTTGATGATTCCCTGTAGATGTGTAGAACAGTACTCAAAATAAAAAAAATAAAAAAATATTAATAACAATAATAATAATAACAAGAGGCCAAATAAAAGAGTAGAGGGAATAAAACTAGATGCCGCCGATGAGAGGCATGGGGCAGCAAGATGCCGGTTCCAGAAAACACCGAAGTACGTTTTCTTAATTAGAGATTATTTTTTTCATTTTGGTGTGTAGTTTAATACTTCATGCTTTCTAACTAAGCCTCTCTAATCCAGGAAACACGAACACAGCTTCCGCCGAAGGCAACCGGGTAATATTGACGGCATTTGTATCGTGATTGTTTGGTTTACTGAATAAGAAGTATTGGTACTTTCTTTTCTTTTCTTTTTATCTGGTGCAGGTGATCTAAAAAATCGTAAATTCTTATTCCCTTACCTCGTGGCAAACCGGAGATATTCATAGAAATTTTTATGAGGCCGGCGTGCATTTTAAGATATCCGGTGATCCATACTGTCTGCCAGTTGCTGCCCACGGAGTGCGTAGGATTTCCGGTTTCGGTCTCAGGACGCAACTCCGTTTGCCATTACTGATCATGATGATTCCAATGGGTTGGAGACCCTTGACCAGAAACAGGTTTAAAGTTATGATTCACAATTTATTTTTACGGTTTCCTTAAGGTCTCCAATTGTTTTAAAAAAAGGGGGCTCACGTCACATTTTATGGAGGGCGGCTAGCATTTTTTTTTTGGCATTTCGCTTAAGCCTGCTGTATCAATTTTTCCCTGCTGCTGGAGTATTATTCTCAGACACTTTGCGATGAGCATCTGAAAAAAACTATAGATAAGCTTTAATCACTGTATCTAAGACAGCATGTCGGATCTTCACGAGTTGTGCAAGTTTACCGTCAGACCGATTACGGCTGATTATGTGGAAAAACTCAGTTACTACTTGAAAAGCGGAATTCCGGCTACGTACACTATCGAAGAAGCATATAATTACACCCACAGCATAGACGAAGATCCTTTAACAACCACGACCCCCTTGCACATCATATGCTCCCATACGCCTCTTGATAGTTCCCCTGATGAATTGAAGGTGATTGACAGCATGGTGCTGACCTTATTGGAGTATGGCGCGGGTTGGTCATTAACGGACATTAACAATAAGACCCCCGGGTGCATCTTACTTGACCGTGAATTGGGGTCATCGCCTATGTACGACCAAATAGTGGACGCCGGGGTCAGGGCTGAGTTATTGTTGCGTAAGGTTCTGGAATACGACATGGAGATCATTGAAGATACGGATGACTTGGATCATGCCCAATTCAGTTGTCAGGAACCGCCTCAACCCGAATCACCAGGAGCGGGGCCCAATTCAATTTCAAATTCTATTCAAAATCCAAATTCAAATCCAAATCCTGCCGAGGCAGTCGAGGTTGCAGACTTGGCCAAAGAGGATCAAGAACAAAAGGAGCACGACGACGCTCCTGATGCTCCTTCGCAAAACCAAGAAGCATACCTTAATACAAAACTAGAATATACCGACGGTGCTCTTGTCACTAAAGACAGAAAAGATGGTGTCATGATGGAATGGGAAACTGACTTGATGAAGGTTGGATGTGAGTCCCTCTTTAAGGGAGCCATTGTTCAAGGAGATGAAACCGATTCTGAAATCAATATTCTCAATATCGGGTTTGGTATGGGGATCATCGATACTATGATCAATGCCAAAAACCCTACAAAACACTATATTTGTGAAGCACATCCTGATGTCTTGAAGAAATTACGTGATGATGGCTGGTACTCCAAGGAAAACGTTGTTATATTAGAAGGAAGATGGCAGGACCAGTTGGACTCCTTGTTGTCTGAGGGGAATGTGTTCTTCAATGGGATCTATTACGATACCTTTTCGGAACATTACACCGATATGTTGGAATTATTTGACTATATCGTCGGACTTCTCAAGCCACATGGCGTTTTTTCCTTCTTCAATGGTTTAGGGGCTGACAGACAGGTCGTTTATGAAGTCTATAAAAAATTAGTCGAGATCGATCTTGCCAATTACGGCTTGCAGTGCACTTATTCAGAAATCGTCCCACCATCATTAACGGCCGGTGATAAGAGCGTGTGGGACGATGTCAAACGGTCGTACTGGTCTTGTCCAATTTACTACCACCCTGAGGCACGTTTCATTGACATATAGTTGACGTCTTTTCCCAGTATATTATATAGCAATAACTCCATCGCCTTCTGTAATTGGAGGTTCCAGTTCCTCAACCACCGTTTTTTCCCGTTCAATAAAACACCCAAGTCCCATAAATGCCTCGTCCAAGGCCCGCTCAAACACATGCTGTAACCTCCAGCCAGCTCCAAGGTATTCCTTGTTCTTGGCCAACTTATTGACGTATGGATCATAGTACCCGTCCGTCATCTTATCGACATCGTTCAACTCATCCATATCTTGAGGTATCGCCAAGAGCTTGAAGTTCTTATGTAATTCACGGTCTCCCTTGAATGGCGTAAACGGCGTCTTGGGGCCTTCGTTTTCTTCTTTCTTGACCAATGGATTGGACTGAGCAAATTGCTGGTCTAATTGGTTTGTAATATGCTGTAATTGTTTCTTTCTGAGCGATGACCGCTTCAATAAATTGTTTTGTTGTTGCTTGATTAACTCGTCCGAGTTGGCACTGGAAGAGGTTAATTTATCAAGCAAGTCCTGCTGTTGCTGTTTCTGGTATTCGACATCTTCTATCTCCATTTGCTTCTGGATACGTAACTTCTCCTGCTTCAATCTTTCCATCGCTTCTTGGTACTTTGAAAGATCAGCATTCTTCTGACTTTCCCGCATATTCTTCTCCAAAATCTCTATCTTGTGCTCTTGTTCATATTTGGCCAACTCACTTTCGGTGCTTTCTATATCTATACCGTTGTTAAGATTGAAAATGATTTCTTCGACATTTTCCAAGTAGCCGTTATACTCTGAAAGCGTCGCAAAGTCCTCTTCGGTCTTGTTGTAGATGCCACTGACTCGTTTTCGAATATCTATCTCACGTTCGATAGCCAAGTCATCGAATATCTGTTTCTTGAACCTGTTCTTACGCAAGATCTTTCCACACTTGGGATATGGACATGGTGCAGGCCCTAAAGAAAATATACGGTCAACACATGATTCACAGATCTTATGGTAGCACTCTGGGTTGATCAAGAAACTCATATTGGGCGAAAGATACCGGTCAGTTTTACAGATAGGACACATATCATTGGACCTATCATCCACCTGGGTAAGTATCGGCACAGCAACATCAAATGACATTGTATCGGCAGACATATGGGAAGATAAATGGGGTAAATTGTTGATTGGTAATTCACTAGGTTTTGCCAGAAAAAGAATGAGGTGTAGAAAAATATCCTGCCTGTACACAGCTAACTTCGCCATTAGCGTTTAGCGATAAAACCAGAACTAATCAACGAAGAAACGCAGGATGATCTGGAATCTTGCTTTCTTTAAGAACCACTGGGTTAAGCAGATTGTGCCACCAGGGGTAGTTCTATTGCTTGGGTATCTTGATTTTTCCGCAGGATTCGAGTTGGGCTATCAAGAAGTCTGGAAACATCATTCGCACGGCGCAGCAATAGGACTATGGGTATTATTAGCAATTACCCAGTTCACAATGTTACTCTATTGGATCCTTATCTTTGCTGTGGGCCCAGGAAAGTCTCCTAAGTTTAAACAGTTCAACTTGCATGCCCCCGAAGGTGGCGATAAGAGCTTGCCACTGCCACCTGACTACTTTCTCTGTGATCAGTACGGATATCCTTACTATAATAGTACAGTTGAATCGTTGGTGGTTCCACGCAGTTTTTTTCTGAAGGATGTAAGATACAATGTTCTTAAGTTTGACCACTATTGCTTATGGATAGGTAACGTTATTGGTGAGTACAACTATCTCTTTTTCATCAAGTTCATGATGTGGCTCTGGTTCCTGTTACTCGTGTGTCTTGTTTACTTGATTTGCTACACTCCACCTAATGTGAGCAGAGGAGAAATAAACCATAATTTTATTGTCGTGTATATCTTGGGTGGATTTTGGTTCATAATGCTCACTGCATTATTGGGTGCCCATTTCCGCTACATTTGCATCAATATGACTACATTGGACGATATTACCGAGCACCAGAGGAAGCGGTATATTCGGTTTAAACAGAGGAATCTGGGCAAAAAAGTGAAGAAGCGCCTTATTCCTCGAACCGAGGAAGGTATACGCTACGTCAATGTTCGTCATAACGAACACCGACTAGTAGTTGCATACAATATAAACGACCAGCCGTTCAACATGGGATTCAAACGCAATTGGATTAATCTCATATTCAATGGACATAGAAACACAGGACTTCCTGAGTCGGCCTATACTAACACCAAGCTTTGGTACGCACTTGTATTATTGGTTTTACCATACATCGATATTCCCATTGTATTCGGTTCAAGACGACACCACGAACTGGAACCGACTATTATAAACTACTGTGAACAGTTTTCACCCAAATTCCTAGAGCTCATCAACACAAATATTGACCGTAAGGAATGCTATGTCGCACTGTACTTGCAACAACAGCCACCACCACCAGAGGAATCCGTGTGATCTTTTTTTTTTTGCACCCAGATTATGTGCAGTTTGGTTGAGATCGCGATGATTAATAATTTCACCTCCAACTTACTGTTACACCATGGATTTCATTGGCGATATTGTGGAGCATGAAGTAGAAGCGCCGGTAGCGCCTACCATGCACAATACGGTGCATGCAAAATTGTCCAGATTCAAGGAAAGGAAGGCTTCACGCTGGGATTCCGGGAATGCCAGACGACCAGAAGCCAAACGTCAGCCACTCAGTCAACCCCCGGCGAATCAACCTCTTTCCGAGGCAGAAAAGATACATCGTGAAAATATGGAACACATATCACGAATGACTGAGGAAGAAATTGGACAGGAACGACAAGAATTACTCTCTGCTTTGGATCCCAAGTTGGTCCAAAGTTTGTTGAAGAGAACGGAAAAGAGAATGAAGGAAGAGGAAGAACATAAACATGACGGGTCTTGCGAACATGGGAAAAGCCATGCTGAGGGTTATAATGGGTGGATCGGTGGAATCAGAACATCTAATGGTCTAGAAGACTTATCCCACCTCGACAAAGACGATGTGGATAAGGCTCTCGGGCTTTCTAACTTGTCACTCGACGAAATTGATGTTCCCAAATCAAAATCATCTAAATCAGTTACCTTCAGTGAAGTTGCGACAGTGAAGTATGAGGATTTGGATGAGGGTGTAGCGCTCGATCCTAATGGCTGGGAAGATGTTGATGACTTAAATGACATGATTCCAAATATGGCACCACTTGAAGATGATGACATTGCTCCCAAGGAATACCAGTTAGTTGACGATGAAGAAGATGAAGAAGAAGAGGGAAAAATCGGTGTGCATTTTACCAAACCTAAGGCAGCAGACCTTGATTTGGATGATCCAGAGTTTTATGATAAGCTACATGAAAAGTACTTTCCTGACTTGCCTAAGGAAACAGATAAATTATCATGGATGACCAAACCAATGCCAAAACAAGTATCCACTACATATGAGTCTATTAGCGATATGAGATTTGATTTCAAGGGCGATTTGATAGAATTGAAAGATGAGTCAAAGGGTAATTCAAACGACATCCCAACATACTTGGGACTTCATCACCACTCAGACAACCCACATTTGGCAGGATATACCTTAGCTGAATTAGCTCACTTGTCGAGATCTGTTGTACCAGGACAAAGATGTGTTAGTATTCAGGTTCTTGGACGGATCTTGCATAAGCTCGGGAAGCATAAATACAGTATCATTCCTATCTCAGAGTCAACCACTGATGAAGATTATCATTTCAATGAGAATTTGAAGGAAATGGTAGCTGATTTTGAGAACTTAATGTGGAATTTGATCGAAGATCTTCGAGTTATTGACTCAATAACTGAGGCTGCTGACGAGCAAAAAACCAGAAACATTTCGGTTCGTAACTATGCTATTGAAGCCTTATGGTTGTGGAAGCAAGGTGGCGGTCGGCCAGAGAAACAAACAGAAGAAGATATTATCGTTAAGGCAGTACAGAATAATTAATAGAGGAAATGTAAATATCTTTTGGTTGAAACAGTAGGTACAGAAAGAAGTTACTGAGTCAGTACGCGAGGAACCTAATCTATTTGAATAACCAATACGACACCAACGTACCTCAAAACGAGACAGCAAAGAAGTCGCTTGGAATGATGATATCCTGGAAATGCATGATCTGGAAAAATTGCAAAAACTGCAACAAACTGATTAGAAATCACAGGTAAGCATCGTGGAACTCAGAACGAGTTCCTGTTGCTGGTTTGTATCATCACAATTACATTCAAACAGTTGATTTGGTTCCCAAGATATGGAATTCGTTCTTCGCATATTGACACATTACCCGATGGATCCAGAAGGATGAGGCAATTCTCATATCGGGCAACTTAAGTTTATGCGTTGCCTACATGGCAAATTGGAACAATAACGTTTATTACTAGGGACAAACTTGTTGAAAATTTTACTAATCGATTTTTATCTGATGGTATGTCGTGCGTTTACCGTGATTTATATTATTGTAGGTTGACAGAGTTCGGTTCAATAGAAAACGTATCTCAGTTACCCGATGTGACTTTCGATATACTTTTTCTCTGACTTTCTTATCTATCAATCGGTATTTAGCATTAGTATCTGAAGGCTCATTCACAGTTAATAAAAGAAACATAATGTTATGTTGCACAGTTAATGCTTTGGTTCGAGTCAGGACTAAACTGTAAAAAAAGACATAAGTGGCTTTTAGGAGCTGCGGGTGTACCAAAGCGCGACCTGTCTAAGGTATTTTGTAGGGACTTAGCGAATACCTATCTGACCCGTTCGTTAGCTGTGTTTCGTTGACAAGCTAGATTCAACATAACGAAACATCTCTAGGGAAATGGTTAAATTCACATATGGTGATCTTATTTTGTAACATCATTATTCTCGTAGGAGGTGTTATCCGTTGGAAGTGTATTGCTTTGAACAGTCACATTTTATGTAACTAAAAACAGGATGTAGTAATTGATTATAGTTATATAAAATCCGTATATAACCTGAAATCAGTTAATAGCATAAACTACTTTTCTGGTTCTGATTGGTTCCTCCTAACGTCTTTGATATACATATCAAAGCGTTCCTTAACACGTTTTTCTGCCATTTCGCTCAAATCATCATATTTAAGTGCGCTGGGGTCGTATATATCAGCAAGAGGTATAAGCTTATAGTCATCAATTTTCCGGATGTTCACGTTATAGCCATTGAGATCGGTTTTTTTTATATAACGATGATTAAGCTCACCAATGACTGCAAGACCAGGACCATCCTTCTCATGTAAAACGACAATGTACCTCGATTCCGATATTCTGTAAATACATGTGTTTGAATCGACATAGGCTAGTTCGTCCTGAGAAAAAATTAATGAATTATAATTCTTAAACTTGATATAGATTTCAGCAACTCCCACATATGTATATAACTTTCGGTTGAATACAGTCACATTTGGAAAAACATTGGTGTCCTCAACTTCAATAAATTCGTCGATGGAGAACCATTTGATGAGTTCAGAATCACTCATGATAATAAATACTTGAGTTTCCGAGGAATCAAGTAGCTACTAATAAGTAAAATGATTCAATTGAAGGATCCTGTGTTCCAATTTATGTGTTCCTCTTCTCCCCTACTGTCCTAATCTCAGGGCGATCGCTTGCAGGTATCGCCATATATTCTACGGCTATAAAATAAAAAACTTCTTCAGGGCTCACTGGTATCATGCCAAATTTAGTCTGTTGACGTGATTGCGCATCCACCTTATCTCTAAGATAACCCGCAATGGGTTGGTTCAGTGGACCTCTGTTAAAAAGTACTTCAGAGCTCATGGTTACAGAAAATACTTCTTTTCCCAAATTTGCAACCTATCTAATGGTCAAGCTATTAGAAGAAATCTTAGGGCTCACAGTTATTAATACTTTTCAAAGAAACTCTTAAAAACCGAATTCTACCAACGTTTCTGTTAAAACATATATTTCTAATTTGCTTGCTCATCTCTAATGTGGTTCATATACTCACTAAAGCGATTCTTGACCCGTAATGCTTCCATCTTGTTTAGTTCATCATAATCAAATGTACTGGGGTCTCATATATCCGCAAGAGATACTAGCTTATAGTCATCACTCTTGCAGATGTAAACATTATAACCATTTGGTTGCTTTTGTTAATATAACGGCTATTAAGTACACCAATTACTGCATAATCCGGTCCATTTTCGTCTCTTAAAATATCAATGTACCTCGATTCAACGATCCTGAAGGCACACGCATAGGTATCAACGTATGTGAGTTCATCCGTGAAAGAATTAATGAATTGTAATTTTTGTATTTGATGTATACTTCGCCTTTCTTACCAAATGTGTTTAGTTTCCGATTGAACACCGAGATATTTGGATAGATTTTGACTTCCTCCACGTCAACGAATTTGTCAACCGAAAACAATTTATTGAGTGCAGCTTCATCCATGATGACGAATATTAGACTATAGATACAAGTAAAACTTGATAATTAATGGTTTCATTTAAAATCATATTGCTTTCCTTTTAAAATTCTTCACCCAATCCCCTTCTTCTCTTATCATAGTGGCCATCATTGAACGGCTCTAAAGGCTTCAGTCTCAAAAATTAATAGCCCTCCCGGGGCTCATGGTGTCTGCTAAATAGAGTTGTACGTGCCGGTTCATGGGATACCACATGCGGAGCATCGCTGCAAATCAATTGCAACCCTAGAAAACTTCTACTATTGTACCATGCCTTTTATCCATTTCCAAGAGATCTCAAGATTCAAAAAGTCCTCAAAATGATAAATCATAGGCTCTGAAGTGATTACGCTTTACCTACCTACCCCCTCTTTAGGTTTGATTTGCATCATGATTAAGGGTCATCATCCTCTTTCTCTTGCATACTTACAACAGATGAGGGTTTTAATTAATACCCCAATCGTCTGTAGACTTTTATTTTCAATAATATTTGACATGATGTAAAATGATATCCAAATTTTGCATGTCGCGTATCATCAATTCAGTAATTCCTGTTGATTTTCAGATTTACTAATACTGATCCAACACTTGTATTGTGATTAATGGATAGTAGCTGAATAATGGGGTTTCTGCTTTTCTTTAAACGGTCTCCTCGAATGTAGAATCCAATGTAATGATAGCTCGTGTAGACACTGAACCATTGTTTTCGGGTATCAAGTTGAATAGCCGTGAAAAGAAACATATGGTTATGACACCTTACTGTCTAATTGCATGAACGGTTTTTCCCGTGTAAAAGAGTGGCTACGAAACAAATTGCCACTGAATATAAAACGCTTTTATGTGTATTACCACCCAATGTAATTGTTGACAAGCAGGACGATTAGTTATTAGTATTGAGAACGTTTGGTTTAAACCCCACCGAGCTACCGGGCGATCTTTTTTCTTCCTCATTTTCATAGATAAGGTTTTGTAGATTTGCATCAATAGTACAAAATAACGTGAAATGCTAACCGAATAATATTTTTGAAATAGATTATGCACCATAATTCTTCTGGCTTCTCGATTATGTATACAAATAGACACCGATGTCAAGAACCAATTAGTAATAGAGGTAAAGGCGATAAGGATACTTCTCGGTTATCGTATTGCTATCGCTGTGCATACTTGTCCTGATTCTTGGGTATAAATAGAGTAACTTGGTTCAACTTCTGGAAAGGTTAATTATCTGTGCTTGGGTTCCAAAAACCTTCAATTTAATACATTGTAGCTCAATTGTCAATCATTACAAGGTCATGTTCAAGAAACTATCAATTGCTGTCTTTTCGCTTCTTTATTTTACTAACTGGACTCTCGCAGTGGGCATAGGTGGTCCTTGCGAAACCCATGCTGATTGCAATACAGGGCTTGCTTGTTTAAGAAGTATTATCCCAAGAGATGATTCAGCTGGCTATCCAATTGTGGTCAAAAGACAATGCGTGCAAGGTTGAGTTGTCCTCCATATTTCTAATAAATATCACAATTATTCGCCAACTTACGAATGTAGCTTGCAAGATATTGTACATTGTATATAAATATTCTGTATATAAAAATTGCAGTTTATCTCCAAAAACCTAGGTGCGTTGTATGCAAACCGACAATTTTCAATTGAGAGGTTAACTAGTCTTACTCGTGTGTAACAGGCAGTTTGAATGCGTGTCGGACACTATTTTGGAGTTGCTTGGTGTGCCAGCATAGTCTCGGCTGTCTTATTTGAGAATGCATTCACCACGGAGATACTAAATCATATATACACCAAATTAAACACATTCACCGTTGTTGACTCAGGAGTGGTTGGAATTAGCTCCTTGAACCAATTTGTTAGCATCCAATTGAGTGAATCCAGTACAGTCGAGTGGTTTGCAGACTTGAACCAGTTGAGTTCACAAGTTAATGAATTTCAAATGGCTGGTGAGATTGCATACCTATTCTCGAAGAAAGAAAACCTGATTTATGCATATAACGCTACAACAGGTGTATTCAAACACCTGCTCGAACTTGAAGCTGCCCCAATCAAACTATTTGCAGTCTTCAATCGTGGCGTTATTATCCATGCCGATAAGCGTGTGTACTACGCTGATTTCAGTGGTGTATTGACCGAGCTTGATATTATATCAGCACAGCTCAATGTCCAGACTTTCAATGGTTATATTTACGTGTTGACAGACTCTAAATTGTTGAAGTTACTGCCTCAATTTGATGTCATTGCAGAAACTTTGGTGTCAGTAGGAGATACTTCAGAGTTTAAGGACGGTTTTGCCATCAGCAAAAGCAAAGTCTACAGATTGAACGACGATAACAATGAATTGGTTCTTTTGGGCCAGATTGATAATGTATCTATTATCAATTCCAATAGCTTATGGGGAAAGACTTCGAACGAAGTCTCGTTTTACTTTGTTTCGGACTCTAATGAAGTCACGCTCTCGCATACCTTGCCAATCGAAGCTAACAGCAAAGTTGAACACTTGCAATATGCTCTCAGTGATTTTGTGGTCATTTCAACAGATTCACTCAAGAATGTTTACGACATAACGGACTACTTAGTAGTAGGAGGGCCTGAAAGCATTAAGCATATCAAGATTAGATCAACTGGAGGAGATGACTCTTCCGACTTTATTGTATCCAATGAGTTTATCGTTCTTGACTCGAGCGTCGCAGGCCAAAAATTTTCCTTGTTGGATGGTGAATTGATCTCTAAGATTGAACCAAGTTCCTCGTTTGCATCATCCTCTGATGTGTACCTTATCATTGACACGCCACTTTCCAGCTCCACCATCGAAGAGGTACATCATTTATTAGAGGATGGTGGATTGCTTATTTCTAGATGGTTAGGAAGAGTTCAAAGACATTTGGCTGCTCTTGGCAAGTATGTGGTACTGTTCATTGATGCCTCTTCAGCCCTCGAAGTAAAGAATCCTGATGGATTTTCGAAATTGGTTATCTTTTACGACAGCGCTTCTAATTCACTTGTTGCTATCAACTCCGAAGATGGTAAAGTATTTTGGAGAACTGAGGTTGACAGTATCAACTTGTTGAAGTTGGTTGAAGTAGGCCAAGAAGTCCTTGCTCTCTTTTACGGCAAGTTGTACACTTTCAACTCAAGAGATGGTACTATTATCAAAGCTCAAGACACTGATGCTTCTGACTTGGTCAAAGTAAAGAATGAAAATGCGTATGCATTGAAGAAGGATTTCTTTGAGTTGGAAGCTCCCCTTGACCACGATTCTTTCTATATTAATCAAGTTGAGGGAAAGTTGGAAGGTCACAAGATTGCAAAAGGGCAAATCAGGTCTATCAAAACATGGGATTTCAGTCAGGACCAAATAGTTAAAGTGGTTTCTAAGCCTCAAGACTCCAAGACATCATCTCTTGGTATTTCTCTTGCAGACAAATCTGTCTTGTACAAGTATATTTACCCTAACGTGATAGCCATTGTGACTAAAGGAGAATTCTTGAGTGTTTACTTGGTTGACTCCATCACTGGCACAGTGTTGAAGTCGTTTAAACATTCGAATGATGAAGTCATTGACTATAATTCGGTGAACATAGTTATCGATGATAACTGGGTTGTGTACTCATACTTTGTTGTTCTGCCTGAATTGGGACAAAGAATCAATGTCATTGACTTATTTGATACCAAGAAGGGATTGGGACAGGGAACCCAATCAGTCTTTGATTATAACTGCACGATTAGCAGCTGGACATCGAAATCATTCTATTATCCTGAACGAATTTTGTCTTTGAGTTCGACACAATCAGTTCATGGTGTTACTCTTAAGTCGATCCTTGCTATAACCGAACTGGGATCATTGATCGAGATCCCCAAGTTCTACTTGAATTCGAGAAGAATTGACGATAGGCAATTAACTCAAGAAGACTTTGAAAGTGATTTCCGCATGATGCCATATGAACCAATTGTACCCAAGAATGCCTTCCAAGTATTGAACCATAAGCACAGACTCCTTGTGGATAATACTGGAAAGATTCTTGTGAAACCCTCGCGTTTCGAATCAACTGTTGTTGTGTGTTACTTCAACCAGTACAACCAATTCTGTACTTTTGTTCAACCATCGGCCTCGTTTGACTTATTGGGTGCAAGATTCGACAGAGTTAAGTTGTTGATAACCATCAGTATCTTATTGGTGGCATATGTTGTGTCAAAGCCGTTTGTCTACAATAAGAAATTGAACGCCCAGTGGCTTGATCGCTCATGATAAATGCTTCCGTATTTTATTATTTCTCTAATTGAAAATGGATTCGTTTCCTAGTATATACTCAATTAATTCCCCGTTTTGCTTTTGGTTGAGCCCAAAAGCTTCCCAATTAATATCCACTGTTTCTGTGGAATTTTGTTCACTTTGATAAATGTACCAGATTAATTCGTAGGTTAAACTCATTACCAAATGATTCTTCATTGTCTTCACCAACAAGAATTCAGGTTCGTTTTCTTGTCCCTTTTGTGAAGTCATGATAAGTTTATTGTCAACCTCGTTGAATTTCTGGACGATTTTAATGAACTTTGAATTAAAAAATGACCAATCTCCATTATCAGAATTCCTTAAGATTAACCCTGTGTAAATGCTATTGAATAATTCCTTGATATTCTTGTAGTCATTGACACAAGTCAACACCGGTGACTTAAATATTCTAAGCAATACTAATGCAGCTAATTCGAAAGGAGCCTTGTAATGTATTGGTAGTTGATTGAAACTTGCCAAGTCAGCAAAATTCTGATGGTACATGATGTTTAACCGGTAACAGCTGTCAATGGCTTTCTTTATGTGATATTTGTATTCAGCGATACTGGCGTTAATGTTTGAAAATGAGTATACGCTCATTTGTAACTTGGAAAACTCAATGGAAATTTGAATCAACTTGTTGAAAGTAGGATTCGATTCCTTGATAAGTAATATATTCAAGTCATTGAGGATCTTCTCAAACATATTCAAATTTATCAACTTGGTGGTGTTGATTTGGTTAGGCAATTGGAGAATTGATTCATTATCATTGCTGATTAAATCATTCATGTTTTCGTTCAACTTGGCCTGAATGGTCGAGATCTTCAACAAGGAGTTGATATATTGGTTGTTCTTGTCGAGAGATTCATTTTTAGTGTCAACATTAGTCACCTGATTGATGATATAATCGTGGCTGAAGCCGTTGTAGTTGTTGTTGGAAAGACCCAAGTTGATAAGCCAGTAGTTGGAGTTGATATTCACAAACTTGTAGATACGTTCCCGGATCATGTTGTTGAGATTAACTTCCCGAGAGATGTTAATTTTGGTCTTGTGTGAGAACTCGTTGATAAATTCCAACTTGTGCAAACCAAACTGGAGTGACAAGTTCTTCATCGTTGATACAAACTTGATGGAAAGGTTGTCGGCGACTTTACTGTGGTTGTTTGGTAATGGCCAAGTCGTCAAGATCAAAAGTGAGGAAATGACGTATACTGATCTGGGGGTTTCAAACCAACACTGTTGTACCACCAAAGACTTGACTTGTTCTGCTAGCACTTGGTAATTCTTTGCTGATTTGGAATCAGGATAGTTTAAGTATGAAGTGAGGATGATGCACCAGAAAAGTAGCTCGTTGTTCTTTTGGAACTCGGAAATGCTGATCATGGAGAAGAAGTTGTCTGGGAATATTGGAAGGAACTTGTTAAAATTTACTTCATAGTTTGTGAATAACTCGTAAGTGTCTTCCACGGTCACACTGAATGAAGGAGATGATTTATTGGTGTCGATGGTGATAAGGTTTTTCAAGTTTTGGGTATCTTCAAGGGATGTGATTTCATCCGGAATATGTTCCGGGGTGTTAATGCAAGATTGGATTTGGGATACTGGAGGGGTTGGAGGAGATTTCCTGTCACGATGGCGGGATATTTGTGACGATGCTGTGTTTTGTATGGAGACGCTGCGTTCGATCAAGAGGCTGATGATCTTGTTTTTGCGGGCAATCATTTTATCCAACGTGGTCTTGAGGGACTGGACGTCTTCGTTGAGTTTCTCAACATCGTCGTGGGTGGATCGTTGAGGTACACGGGTGATGACGTCCAAGGTACAATTGAGCTTCTTCTTAGCACATAGGGTGCATGGATGAGGATCCGTGGTGAGAGCGTCACATTTTGTTTTATGAAGGCGGCAGCGGGAACACGATTTGAGGACCTTGCTGCCACCGATGACTGTCGGTACGATTAACCGTAAGCGTTTTTTGGATTCAATAGGCATGATCATGGTCTTTTCTTTTGTGAGTGGAAAGGAAAGGAATCAAAAGTTGTGCATGAAACGGCTTGTTATAATATTGGGAACGGGTGTCAGCATGGATTGGAACAGGACAATTGGTTGGAATAGCTGTGGGCTTATGGCTGTGAAATGCGTACAGTATGCAGCACTTCCGCTTATCGGGCAGAGGTTAGTCAGCTTATTTTATAGTTACGTGATTGGCTACATTCTCTCCCTCTGCACTTAGGCGGTGCGAACCTGAGACAAGCGCGTTGCTGTCACGAGGGGAAAGTCCGATGTAATGCGCGCGTATCGATTGGTGCAATGCGTGCCCACACCCGACTTCGGTGCGATATCTCCATGTCCGTGGTCGGAGCGATTAGAGTCTCGTGGGTCGTAAAGTCGTTTATTTTTCTTTTATTTTTAGTCTAAGCTTTACTGGGTGGCATTTACTCCTATTTTCTCAGGCTTTTCAGGCTTTACTTGCCATGGACACGCTTCATTTATACAGTCTCGCCCATTCACTCCCCCTCTCCTCGTTGGCCAAATCCTACTCGGTGCTGTATCACGATGCTGCACATCGCGATGACCTCAATATTCCTCCACCCATAGATACCCATAAGTTCTGTGGGGGCTGTGGATCTCTTTTGATTCCAGGACTCACCGTCACCATTCGCATCCAGTACAAACGCCAGAAACGTCACTTGAAGTACAAATGTCTTGCATGTAAACACAAACTTGTCGATTCGTCACTCGTACGCCACAAACCCAAGTTGAAACCAGCCAAGATCAAGGACGACGCTACCAAGAACGCTAAGTCCAAACTGCGCTCCAAGAAAAGAAAACAGACGCTGTTGGCTTCGATGTTGGAACAAAAGAAGAAACAGAAACAGAAGGAATCTTCGGGTCTCAACTCGCTCAACTTAATGGAGTTCATGAAATAGGTAAAAACTAGGAACTAGTTGATGACCGTTTTCCAAGCGTACTTTCACGCTTGCACTTACGGATCCATCTACGACGCCGGAACGTCTCTCTATTCGGGTCCTCAAGGTCATAAACCCATTTTTCGTTTTCGTCTACCGTCACCAGATTGTGAGGTATACTGCAACCCACCCATTCGTTGACATACAAGTCGATTGTCCAGTCATCATCGCTGAAGCACCAATCTTTTGGAGGGTCGATCTTACTAATGGATCGTTTTCTTGTCTTCTCATCAGTTTCAGGATAATGGTGATTAGAGAACCCAACCAATTCCCAGATATTGGTTTTGCGATTAAGTTTCTGGAGCTCGTAAATCTCAACCTCCTTTTCCATGATTTCATCATGATCATCGCGCGCAAGGAACCGTTTGGCCAAACTCTGCTCGACCCTATCTGTGATATTGAGAAGACGTACCCGGGATTCTTCGGTAAATATCCATTCTTGTACCTTGGTGTGGATCTGGGGATGAAACAAGAGGACAAATAGCCAGATTACAACCACCATGGAGAGCTGGATAATGTAGAAATGTGACCAAAGCCATGGTAGCACTCGAGGTACAATCAAAAGGTTGTTGATTAAGGCCACCAATAATCCCAAGTAGACGAGAGTGCTAACATTTTCGTCTTTGAAATAAAGGTAATCATTTGTGAGCCAAAGAATAAAGTCGTAGGCAGCAATGTAGAGAACCATGTGGTTCTGGAGGTCGGTGAAGTTGAGCAAGAACTCACGCGAGTATTGTGGGGCAGGTTTGGGAACTTTGGCAGAATGCAAGGGTTCTGATGCTGGAACCGGGTTAGATTCGTAGTACTCTGGTACAAGCGAGCTGTCAGGCTGGTAGATCATGAGGTAGTGTGGGATGAGCACCGTTGTAAGCAAGTAGATGATAGGAAGCACGCTGAGGAGGAATGGTTTCAAGACGATATGGGTCACGATCATCAACACTCCCACGGTATACGCTGGTTTTTTCCAGCTGAAAAAGGTGATGACGTTGTCAATGGTGGTAAATGGGACCAGCAAACGTTGGTTCAACTGGATCGAGTTGCGTGACATGATGTTCATGGACAATTGTGGCCGGGATTTCTGGCACTCTATGCGCTGGTTGAGGATCCGGTTGGTGTGGTGGTCGTGGATATCGAGCGGAAGGGCCATTGAAACAAGCTTTTCCATCAACTTATCGGCAAGAAGGTTCTGCAGCAGCAGCAGTTGCAGCTGTGATTGTTGTTGTGATTGTGTTTGCAGTTGTGATTGTGTTTGTGATTGTTGCTGTTTCTTGTCGTTCTCCAAATTGTCTGTGGAATGGGAATACTTCCAGAGCAGCGAGTAGTCCATTTCGGTAATGGACCGTGTCCTGGTCTTCTTCTCCGTCTCGTGTTCCGGCTCCACCGTCAAGATGTTTTCAAAGAACGACGAGACTTGGTCCATTGGTGCCGAGGTGATTTAGTTGGGGTATGAATATCGTCACAGTATACGCACTGCGACTTTTTGCAATTGTCGTGTCAAAATGTTGCGCTTTATAATACACTCATATATACAGCCTACAAGCGACATAGGCCGACATACTTACAGTTGGTGAGAATGTGTAGGTGTGTATGTGTTTGTTTTTTTGCCTTACACACGGACACTTTCCCGAGGTTCCTGCTTGGGTTCCTGTTTGATCCGTTTGCAGTCGTTGTCCTCACAAAAACTCGACTGCGGCAGCGGCAAGTTTGTGCGTGGTTTTGTGGGCTCATGCTTCCGCTTGAGACTTGGTCTTTTTTTCTTTGGAGTGGTTGGCGGCGTCAAGATATCTGATGCTTCCTGTTTGATTTCTTGCTTGATTTCTTGCTTGATAATTTCTTTCTTGCCACGCAACTTCTTCGAGTCTATTTGCTCTTGTGTAAGGAACAAGTCGGGAACTTCGTGCTTCAAAATCCGCACAAATTCGTCACAGTCACTCAAAACCTCGTAGTCAAAGTAACTATTCCACTGCTTCAGAAGCGGTGTTTTGTTGATAAATATCACCTTGCCACCCTGTGCATGGATCTGAGTTGCCAACAGCCGTACCAACTTCTTCACACCATCAACCTTCAACAGCGTTCCCATCACAATTAACAAATCGGGCCGTGATCGTAAGTCCACATTAAGCCCTTGTGCTAACATATCTGACTGTGGATGGTTTTCTCCGTAGAGCACGATTCCAGGACGGAGCATTCCAATACTTCCCGTGAGCCGTTTGCCGGAGTATAATCTCTCTTCGTACTTTTCAAAGCACTTTGAACATTGAGGGTTGAGACCATTCGACAACTGTGTCTGATACTGCTCTGTCCAATCAAACTGACTAAAACAGTGTGTGCATGAGAGCTGGTGGATGTTACCATGAAGCTGGACTACATCCAAGTTCTTCCAGTTCTGAGTAAACTTTCGGGTATTACTGAAATCGTCGGGGTTTATGCCGAGATTGAGGTTGATTGTCAGCTCGAGCGCATCGATATTTTGAGTGTAACACCGCAAGAGCTTGTTCTTTTCCTTTAACATCTTAATGAACCGATGAGTTTCGGTTGCCTTGGCTTCCAAGCTTGACTTGTAGAGGGACTCCATAAATGTACAGAACAACAGCAACAGCATCTGGTCCCTGAACAACGAGATGTCAAACAAATCCTGTCCTTTCACCACCGTCTTAGGATACTTGGACTTAACCATGTTGTAAAGACCTTCCAGAGACCGAAAGTCTGGAATGCCTGCATTGCACGAAATCCCAGCTCCCGTCAATACAGTAGCCCTCTTGGCTTTGAAAATGTGCTTGATGACTTCCGTTAACCGGATTGAGTCTTCGGCTTGAAGCTTCTCATGCAAATCTATGGATATCATTAAAGGCTTTACGGGTACTCGTGGTTATTGTAAAGCTTTTTGTTTATGATGGATCTGCCGCCGTAACGTTTTCTACCTCTTCGACATGAATTCCGCCATATAACCAACTCCCCTTGATGTTTACTGTTCTAAATTTTTTCCTATTTAGGAAGATAATAACACGAAAAAATGCGAAAAATAAGAACTAAAAAAGAAATAGAGAAAAAAAAATAAAAATCTTAATGAGAAGAATGTCGCACTTAAAGAATTAAATGTCGTTATGTCTCTGTATCTCTAGTTACTCTGACTATTGACGGCCAACTCCATAATCAAGCGGGTGGCCAAGTGGAGGAACGGATATGCCAGGAACGAGCTCATCTCGTCCAAATCCTGCTTAAGCAAATTCTCCTCCGTTCCTGAAGATTCCCAGCCGTCAAACTTAAAATCAACCAAGTAGTTATTAGGCTCCAACTGGAACAACTGAATTTGCATCTTCATCAAGTTGGGGATCAGCGCTTCGTTGCTGTCATATTTCCATCTCACACGAATCGTCCACAACTCTTCTTCCGTAGGCTTCAGCCATTCGGCTCCCAAGTTCTTAAGCGCACGGTATATCTCCCCCATGACATCCAACGGGTACAGTCGCGACCGTATACCGAAATGCCATCTCGTCTTCAGCTTTTTCGTAGGTACCGGGTTAATTGCGGCTTGGTTATTGTTCTCCATCATGTATGCACGATGGATCGATGGTAACGATGATGGTAAAATGGCGATGGTCGAATTGGGCAACGTCGATAAGTCTGGAACCGTAGCAAGTGTCTGGTATGTGAGGGACTGCTGCACTCCTGGGCCAGCACTAGTCAAACTTGGAGTGTACGATGGTGGAGGAGATCTAGACAAGAAGGAATCAACATTGTCGGCCTTGGTCTTCTTCAAGTCCTTAACCAAAGCATGGTTCTCCTTCATAAGCAAGTATGCATCTAAGATCTCGTTCAGCTGTTGTTGAGGCGACGATTGCTGATTGCAACGATCAATGACACTGAGAATTTCGTCACGGTCGTATCCCATAGTCAAGCTTAATGCCATTACAACATCTTCGTCCAAATCGATCTTGTTGTGCTTGGTCTTCAGTAAGTCAGGAGGCAACAAGTAATCTTCGATTCCTTGTTTGAACCACTCGTCCTCCATGATCTCGTGAATTGTTATTCTGTTAAGTGGATTCACCACCAACATTCTGGTCAACAAGTGTTTAGCTCCGGGACTAAGGTAGTTGGGCAATGTGTAGACCCCGTTACTGATTTTCTTGAACAATGCAGGGATAAATTCGTCATCAAATGGTAAACGGCCACACAACATAACATAGAGAATGACCCCCGACGACCACACATCGACTTCGGGACCAGCATATAATTTACCACTAATAACTTCTGGTGCAGCATAGTTTGGAGAGCCACAACTCGTTTTCAAAAAGTTACCATCCGTCATAATGTTAGACAACCCAAAGTCGGCAATTTTAACATTTAACTGATCATCCAACAACAAGTTTTCTGGTTTCAAGTCACGGTGAACAATCTTGTGTCTATGGCAGTACTCGACAGCCGCGATTATTTGTTGAAAGAAACGACGGGCCTCATCTTCTGGCATTTTACCCCGTTGAACAATGTAGTCAAACAACTCTTTTCCAGCAAACTCGATCACCATAATGATCTCATCCTTTGACTTGATGACGTCGTACAATTTGATGATGTGGGGATGTCTTAACAAACGAAGATAGGAGATTTCCCGCTCTACACGTCCCTGCATGTCTGATTTGGCCAATGTCTTTCTATTAATGATCTTTAGGGCTACTCTTTGGCCCGTAACGAGATGCTGTGCGAGTTTCACCTTACCAAACGACCCTTCGCCCAACGTCTTGATTATCTGGTACTTACCAATACGGTTGGCTGGATTCACATTGGGGTCGAGCGGTATTTGTTGTTGTTGCTGTTGCTGTTGTTCACCATTGCTGTGGTGATGATGGTGATGATGATGATGGTGTCCTGTATTCTCGGACATCGCTTATATTGCTTGAAACAGTTCAGCTAGGGGCCCACCAATATCGACGTATTATTATGTGTCATCCAAGCCTGTGCGAAACGGTAGGGACACGTACGTTGTTTCTCACTTTTCTTTTTTTTTGTTTTTACTCGTGTTGTCTTCCTCTATTGTAGCATACATTTTAACTATACGATTCATTACTTAGAATGTCGCGTAGGACTATGGTCTCGATCCCAATCCCTATCCCGTCGACTTCGGTGTCTATGATTATTCTTTCTTTCAGGTGAACTACGTTTGCTTGCATTGTACTGACTGCGGTTGTAGTTTGTCTTGGCCTTTCTGTCCATTTCCTCTACCTTTTTCTTTCTCTCTTCAATTAACTCTGCTGGGATCCCATCTTCGTCCTCTGCTGCACTGATAAGTAACCGCCACAAGCGGTGACAGAAATCGCGCGATTCCGACTCTCCTAGAAAATCCACCAACTGGAGCTCGATGCCTTGAATATCAGGATGCTCTCCATTCGTTTCTAGCAATTCCAGTATATAATCTATTACTATGTCGTCATCTGGTAATTGTTTGTTGATCTCGTCGGAAATCCACCGCTTGATGACACCAAGATTCACCCTTGAAATATCAACCTGCGTGCGATACACGCGGGACGCCTTCTTGCGCTTTTCTACAAGCTTCTCATTATAGTCACTGTCGACAGGCTTGATGGCATACGACATTCTAACTGCTCTGTCACAAATTCGGTTCACTGGCAAACCCCCTCAGACTTGTTCCAGATCAGCCTGGTTTCTCAATCTGTGACACTTTTTTTACCTCACTAGGTTTTTTTTACTACAAAAGTTATTAATTTTTTTATGCGGCTTTGCAGGTTAAGTGGCTGCAAAACTTGTCCAACTATAAGTACCTCCCAATTCTCCTCAACAGTCTACTTTCTCCTCTACACCTCTCAAAGACATGAACTTCTCTCCTTTTAATGGTTGTGGTACTGCTACCCGCTATACTTCACGGACACTATCTACAGCTGAGTCGCTTGGAATCCCTTTAGTTGATAAGCCAAGCATCTGGTCGCCTCACTACCAAAGTCACGGCCCTCCAATAAAGTATATCTCCAACGACCTTACTTGCAACAGAAACTTTGAAGAGTTGGACATACTCGAACTCATCCCAACAGGACCATTTATTGAAGACTTTCCGGTGGGTCCTGAACATCATATTGAAGCTGGATACGCCCCAGAACCTGAAACTTACTCAAAAAACCAGTACTTGCCACTCGAACCAGACATTTCTTATTCGTATGTTCTGACACCAGGAAGTTTGCTTTCCGATTCTTTTTCACAGTCATCGCTGTCCCAACCTGTATCTCCTGTCTCCATTAGCGAGACTGCTACCAGACCCATACCCATCTTCAAATCATTCAGAAGTTACCATGGTTCACTCTTTACTGTTCCAGAAACCTCCCGTTTTTTTATCATCAAGTCTTACAATATCCTTGATATTAATGCTTCTTTTATTCACAATATCTGGACATCTACTGAATTGGGTAATAACCGCTTAAATCGGGCCTATAGTAACGTAAATGATTTGACTACCATCGACTACCCTGGCAAGATATTTTTACTATTCCTGGTCAATGGCAGTGGTAAGTTCTGTGGAGTTGCCGAAATGACTAATCCAATTGACTTTTCAAAGTCCAGTGATATTTGGCAAGAACAAACTCGCTGGAAGGGAATTTTTACTGTTGAATGGCAATTAATCAAGGATGTCCCCAATAAGTACTTTCTGAGCTTGAAAGTACCTGCGAACGAAAATAAGCCGGTCACTAACTCAAGAGACACGCAGGAAATTCCATTTGATGTGGGAATCTCAATGTTGAAGATCATATCTGGATTCCGGGAACCCAATTAGGAGTGCTGTGATATCGAATTGCTACTTTTTCCTTTCCTTTCCTTTCCTTTCTTTAATTTCCTTGCTAATGATTGCAAAATACTTTATATTCAGGTGCAGAGCAATTCTGTATAGAAATTGTCGCGGTGGGGCCATTTTAAAAATTCTAATTCGTTTATCAAATAGGCAGAGATGAAGAGTATGAGTGCTGCTAAAGCAGCTAAGCGTCAGTTTTCCACTGTATCCCGTTGTCTTTCAGAGACCCCACAAGCTGCAGCAAAGAAATATTACGGTGAAAATGTCGAGTATGGTGCATTGAGTAAAGCACAGAAGGCATTTCTTGATCGTGTGATAAGAGTCGATCAGGCGGGTGAATTAGGAGCCAACTACATCTACCGGGGACAATACACAGTGTTGGCCAACAAATACCCTCACTTGAAGCCGGTATTACAACATATGTGGGATCAGGAAATACATCATCACAATACATTCAACAATTTACAGACGGTACGCCGTGTTCGTCCATCCATCTTAACTCCATTGTGGAAGATAGGAGCATTTGGAATAGGTGCTGGTACTGCATTGATTAGCAAGGAAGCGGCAATGGCATGTACAGTTGCAGTTGAAACCGTTATTGGTGGCCATTACAACCAACAATTGAGAGTGTTAATGAACCAGTACAATATTCCTATTTATGACAAGGAAACCGGTGCCAAGTTGACTCCAGAGCAGATTTCTCGGGAAATAGAGACGTCCCCTGAGTTGGCTGAGTTAAAAGATACGATTTCGACCTTCAGAGACGAAGAATTGGAACATTTGGACACAGCCATGAACCACGATGCTGAAAAGGCAGTTCCATACATCTTATTGACCGAAGCAATCAAGCTGGTGTGTCGTGGTGCCATTTGGACCGCCGAAAGGATATAACTGTATATGAATAATTCACGTGACCTTTGTACTTTTTTTTTCTGAATCCGAGCTGCTACTGTTTTGATTTACTGTTTACGTTTTTTGGGGTTTACCAATCCATCATAGACACAATGTCGCGTCTCAGTACAATATACAAACCTGGGAACGTGACACAGCGTCGGCATCTACAATTGACACAGAGCCAGGATGCTTTCCCGCTCTTGGATAGCAAAGAGATTACAATTTGCTTGCAAAGTTGTGACTTTGTCGCGACCGAAGAACTAGTCAGCAAACCAACAAGTCAGTTTATTCGATCACTTTTCGAGCAATTTCTAGATACGTTTATGGGTTTGTCACCAGAAGTCATTCAGAAGCGAGTGAGAGAGCTAAATCGGAGCGATTCTGCTGAAAATGGCCATGAAGATTATGATGATGACACCTCGGGAGCGTTGGCGTTAGTTGGTCTTCATCGGGCAGCATACAAGTTCTTTCAAGGATGTGGTGTGTATGACTTAACATTAATGGACATCATGCGGCCAGATCCGTATCGTACGAGGCGAATGTTGAGCGCAGTGGTGAATTTTGCTCGGTTCCGTGAAGAACATTCAACAGAATGTGAGCAGTTAGTGCTTGAAAGCGAAGCTAACTTGGAGAAAATCAAGAAAATGCAGTCAGAAAATGACAAAGTGGCAAATCAATTAACAATACTCAAGGAACGAATAGAGTCCAACGGACTGCAGAAGAAAGCGACACTCAAACAGGTAAGTTCATATAACCTAAAGCTCGAATCTGAGTTGAGGAAGTTGAAGAAAGCTCAAGAGATAGTGACGCTCGAGCATGTTCAGTATAAAGATGAGAAGGCACGGTTGATCGAGCGTCTAGATGATATCCAGTACCTTGTTGTCGAAGGAGAAAAGGAGATCGAGAAGTTGCGGGCGTATTCTGAGACCGACTTGGGAGTGTTGATCAAGATTATTGATGATTTACGGACCCAGTTAACCGAACAGCAGCAAATAAATATCCAGGCACAGCAGCGCAACCATAATCTTACGGTGACAATTGAGTCCATACAAGAGGTCGAGACCGAATTGAAAGCACTTTTCCGAATTTTGGAGGAAATTACCAACGATTCCCTCAAGGAACAGGAATTGGTGTCACGACTCAATGAAAGTCAAGAGTATCTTGATCAGCTCAACTTGCAAACAACCAACCTTACAAGGCAAACACAGCAAATACAGCGCCAGTTGACCAATATGCAAGAAAAAACGGCGAAACTAAAGGTACAGGCCGAAGAACGAATTTCAAAGAGTAAGCAACAGTTGAACAACTATCGGCAGGATTATTCCAAGTTGGTTGAGGAGAGACAGCTAAAGGAAGAAGAGTTTAACAAGAAGAAGGAGCTAATCAGCGAGATTGAGAGTAATATCGCCAAGAAGAAGTTGGAGTACCAGATGGAAGTGCGCAACACCGATTTAAAAGTGACTCGGTTGAACGCCCAGGTCAAGTTGTACCTCGAGGAAGTGGGCAAGAAGCTTACCGATTAATGTATATTAGTGTATGATTATTAAAAGTCTAGAGGGTTATTCTATTTCTAGGTCATGTTTTCTTTTTCGATAACGGTATCGTTTTCAATGACGTATTGGTCTTCGTCTTCCTTTTGCTTAACGTCCTTCGATTTAGGAATCTGTTTGTTGGTGGTGAAGAACGAAAACACTAAGGCCACTATCGAAAAGGCAAGGCCCATGTAGAAGACGTTTTTGACAGCCTTCATGAACTGGTCCAACACCAAGTCACGGACTGTGGGAGGTAAACTGTGTACAAGCTTCGGGTTGGAAAGGAGCTGGCTCGCTGGGATTTTGTGAAGAGCAGCATATTCTGGAGAATCGTGTGCAAGTGCTGAGATTGTTTTATTCATGTAGTTTGTACCGGTAGAGGTAAATATGAGCTGTGCCAATGTGACTGAAATCGTTGCCATGGTAGACTTGATAAAGTTAAGGAAAATGGTACCAATGATGATCGAACCTTCAACATTGTTCGGTGCCTCAAGCTGAACCGCCAAAAGCGATGACTGGAATTGAAGTCCAACAGAAATTCCCGAAAGAATAAGGAACCCGATACGGTCTCTGACAGGGGATGTCTTGGTGAATAAGAGAAACAATCCACATCCAATGGGACCCAAGACTCCTGATATGATCATTGTTATCTTGACGTATCTAAACAACCGAAGAAACACCCCATTCGCCATGGATGAGAGCGAAACTGCAATCACAAATGGAATCAAGTCAATACCACTTCTCAATGCCGATGCATTAAAGATAACTTGGAAGTAAATGGCCAAGTACATCAAATTAGACATGAAGAAAGCAAAGTTGAATGTGGACGACAAGCAGGCACACATAATGGGTAACGAAGTGACAATTTCCTTGATTATAATTGGATTTCTTGAGTAACCAAAGTTCCATACGCCAAATGCAACAATAAGCAACCCGCCAATCACGAAGCAGCAAATTACGGCAGCAGATTTCCATGGAAATTCAACACCGCCACAAGTTATTGCTAATAAAATGAGTACCAAGCCAGCCGTGAAGAGGAATGTTCCTACATAGTCGACTTTACCCAACTTTGTCCTAATGGAACCCCGTGGCTTTGGCGGATTGAAGAAGAAAAACAACATGAAAAACGCCAATCCACCAACAGGTAAGTTGATGTAGAAACACCATCTCCAACTGACATTGGACGCAAAGGCACCTCCAATAAAAGGTCCCAAAACACTTGCAATTGAGAATGTAAGCCCAAGTAACACGTATGAAAGAGACCTTTTGGAAATAGGTACCGATTCAGTGAGGATGAGGATCACTATTGATTGGACCGCACCACCACCACAGCCCTGTATCACTCTGCCTCCTATCAACATGTTCATTGAATTGGACAAGGCAGCCACCAATGAACCTATTTCAAAGACCACAATACCGACCAACAAGACATTCTTTCTTCCAAATGCGATCGAGATTTTGCCATACGATGGCACCAATGCAGCAAACGGAAGAAGGAACCCAGACGTGAGCCAGCCGATCTTCTCGAACTCGTGGAACTTGTCACCGATCTCAGTCAAAATTGTGGAGACGATAGTCTGGTCGAGAGCCACCACAAAAAGTGACGCAACACAGCTGCATAGTGTTAAAACGAGACTGATGCCGCTAAGAAATTGTTCTGTGGCTTTTGTACCATCTCCGGCATTACTTTCAAAGTACTTAGTCTTGGATGCAGAAAGCTCAGACAGCTTCTCTGTTGACAGTACCTTTTCGAGCAGCGCCATTCTGGATTGGAAAAAAAAAGGTTGGGTATTACGTTGGATTCGCAAGGTATATGACTAAGGTGATGTAAAATGGGAACCGGTATGACTTCAGTTGGGAAACTTTTCTTTTTTTTTGTTGTCTTCGGAGTTATGCGCGCAATTTTTAGCAATCCAGATTTTCTGTGGGGGGAACCTAAAATATGAGGCTATGGTCCGTTTTTCAAGAACTCTCTAAAGTCCATTTCCCCATCATCAGCAACTGGGGTGACGGATCCCAGAGTACCAAGGGAGTTTCTTCCGAGAGTCATGGACGGTTTGCGGCTGAATGTAAGTGTGGGAGTTCGTTTTTGTTTATCGGGATTTGGATGGAGATACTTCTTGGAGTCTTCTACCTCAATAGCCGACACTTGTCGGGACCGGGCCGAGCGTGACAGCGACACTACACTGTTTTTCCGTGTCAACGAGTTACCTGCCACTGACGTGCGCTTACCGTTGAAGTTGAGCGAGTAATTCTCCAACGTGTTACGGAACTCGTGCTCGCTGGTGTCCCCACGTAGCAAGCTAGAAAAATCGTGCGAGTCTCCACCTAAATTGGCGCCTGCACCAAAATAAGGTTTATTCCCGCCTGACTTATCGCTCGCAGATCCCGCTAATGTACTGGGCGAATGTGTCATCGCATTCACTAAATGGTTGTTGATGTAGCGAGTCTGGAGCCGTGCTGCCACTTCTTCTGTGGGTAATTCAAAAAGAGGAAGTCGCATCCAAGCAAGCCAATGCCGCCATGGTGCATACTCTTCTGTAATAACGTGCCGCGAGCCACTAAACAGCCTATATGTGAGCCGTGCACTCGTGGCCAGAGATTCTGCATCATTTGTGGGAGGTCTTGGATCCGCATCAGCAAAGCTGGTGTTGGTGGCAACAAGTGTATGCATACGTTGTGTGTGTTCCTTTTCGAAGTTTCTCATAATGGTGTATTTCCACGGCTGCTCACGGTAAAAGAACACTAACGTATCCACAAACCCATTGAATGGTTGCATGAATGCTCCCATGCAGTTCATCCAGTATATCGGACCATGAATCTCCTCATAATTGATCTGCGTCACGTATAGAATAAATGGAAAGAGCCAAATAAAACAGTAGGCAAACGGATACACAAAGATCGATTTCATCTGCTTCTCAATGATTTGCTGGCGTTTGTGGAACTTGGCAAGGTTGGCTGCACGTATTTCGGGGTCATATATAATGTTTTCTGTATCAATGTGTAGTGGCAGTGTTGTTACCTCTTCGTCTTCGCCACCTTCTTTGACGTCGGTGATTATGAGTTGAGGGAAAAAGGAGTTTTTGACGGCAGAGAGAAAGTACGAAAGCGCCGAAAAGAACAGCGGTTTCTCGGTGTGTGTTGCCTTGGGGTCCAATGCGCTTGGTGATATGTGTAAGTTTGTAAACACGCCTCCCAATGTCTTGAATTCTCGCACAACGTGGAAATAAATAAGTGCATAAAAGATCATAATGATAACGACGATGCACCAGCGCGGTACCCAGCTTAGAACTAGACGGTACCATACTGGTTTCTCTGGTAGGTAACACCAGCACACAAGCGGAGTGTAACCATCGCCAATAAATGCCAAACTCGCGAGAACAACTGGGATGAGGAACGAGAGGGCGTACACGTAGTAGCGGAATCGATAGAGGCCTCCTTCCATCCGTGACGAGTCCTTGACTTTTGTATTAAGTCCTGGTCTAAAAATGAGTAGGCATGTGTGTACTGCAAACGATAAAATGGCAATATCAGCGCCCTCGATTGCTGTGGCCGTAAAGAAACCCACGACCTGACAAAAGTCGGAGTTGTAGTATGACGTATTATGAACAAGGACACGGGCTGGGTATAACAAGAGGATCACAGCCTTGAGCAAATCAAATGATAATAGGAAGAAAATGAGTTGGTGGCGGAAGATGAGTCTGCGAGGGTCGATGGCTAGGAAGAAGTAGAGTGCAACAAGACACGCGGCGATGGAGGCACACGAGCTCGAGATTGCAAGAATACGTTGCACTAACGATTGGTGATATGTGAACTGAGTGATTTGGTTGTGGTCATCAACAATTGCTCGCTTGGCTAGGAGCAATAGGTCGCTAGCTGACTCTAGCGGCAGAAACAGCATCGGCAGCATTATTCAGAAAGGTATTAGTTGCTAAATCCTGCGTGTGATTTACTTGGAGTGGCAATATCCAATCTTGTACACTTGAAGAAATACACTGTGGATTCCGCCCCTTTAACAAGTAAACGTAGCTGGCGTTATCAACGAACGGGGAATTCTTACCTTTAAGAAGTTGGTGTCTGGCTGGTTTTTTTTCCCTGTCAGTGTGCGTGCGTGCTGGTACTGCAGGTAGAATAAGGGAGCAGGACCATACATGGGCAGACTCGAAACTACAAAGCTTTGTCTAAGCTACTGACTGAAACAATACAAGAAATCAGCAAATGATGAAACAAGAACAATAGCAAAGGGGTGTCATTGTATCGAAGAGTACAGTATAATATTCGGGGTATCGCAAAGTAACGCAGGAGAATGTCCTCGTATTCGCATTAATTGTTTCACTCACACTAAACTGGGAGACAATCCTGCGTCGAAAATCTACATAATCGAGACATGCGGGATTTCCCTTGCGGCTAGTCACGGTTAAATAAGCCATTTTAAATACGTGATATTCTTTTTTTAAACTTAACTATAAATGAATCCTATGAAACTTAGGCGAGGAGAGCGAAAGCAGCGACAACAGCGGCACCAGCACCGAAGGTAGCAGCGTTAGCGGCGTTAGCAGAAGCTTCAACAGTTGGAGCTGGAGCCTTGGTGGAGGTACGGGCTGGGCAGTCAGTGACATCAGCAGCACAAGAGGTGATGGTGACAACTTCGTGGTCGGTGTTAGTTTCAGTCTTGGTACCGTTGTTGGTTGGGGCAGAAGAGGAAGCTGGAGCAGAAGAAACAGCTGGAGCGGAGGAGGAAGCTGGAGCAGAAGAAGCTGGAGCAGAAGAAGCAGCTGGAGCGGCACCGTCAGTAACCAAACTGACTGAAATACAGGAGTCATCCTTCTTGAATCTGTAAAGTGGGTAAGCACCGTTTTCTGGACAAGCGAAGAAGTCGGTGTTGTCGGTGGAAGGACCAGATCTAAGCTTGTTACCGACAAGACCAAAGTCAACACTTTGGTTGTCGCTGGTTAATTCAATACCAGTGTTAGAGAGGAGAACGTGTTGTTCACCAACGTCAAGAGCACCGTTTGGTTCGTGCAACAAGAAGGTTGGGGAAGAACCATCTCCAGCGTAAAGCTTGTTGTTATTAACGACGACGGCCTTGTTGAAGTTTTCACCGGTGGCAGTCAAGGTGAAGGTTTGGTCGGCAACAGCGACGGCAGCGATGGTAGCGAGAGTGATAGCGTTGAAAATCATTGTAATGATAGTTTTTTGTAAATAAAAATTGAAAAATCGCTGGGTGATATGGCCCTTTTTATAGTGAAAGGTAGGTGTTTTTTTTTCTTTTGGCAGGCAGGAACCAACAGGGTTCTGTGCTCTGCTGGCTGCGGTTAGGTGACATAATGGTAGCTTTTGTTGCCTATCCGGGCGCGAGTCACGCCAACAACAAAATTTCGTCAGACTGCATGTTCTCGCAGCTTCCATATTTTCAAACCTTCTTCTATTTTCACCAGCAAAACAAGCGAAGCATGGCTGCTTACCTTGCTAAGCATGTGGCAAGGAAATTAAAACCTAGAGTTGTTTGTTTTAATGCAAACTAACAATCCAGAGAAGACTAATAATAACGTCCCCAAGACTGAGATGACGTTTGAGGTATATTCCCCCTCTAAAATTCGAGTTTCTGTAGAATTGCTACTCACGCTGAAATTTTTATTATTATTGTGCTACATCAAAACAATCCCCAGGTTATTCTTGGCACTATCCCCCGATATTATCATCCCCGAGTTCGTGCCAGAACCAAAACCCAGGTTTGTTAGCCCATTGATACTAAAAGCCAAATGAGCACATACTAGAGCCAGCCAGCCTTCAAAACTTTATGAACATCATGAAATTCTGACCGATGCTGGTGACCATTATATTGTGCTGGCGTCCCCACAACCCGTTTCAGAACGTTCCCTTGTTGGTCCCCATTGGTTTTGCTTGCTCTTTGCATGCATTTCCTATTTCGGCATGTGTCAACTTTCCACCTATGTACTGAAAAGCAAGGCTATATTATACATTCCGATGTGAAATGATAACTACCGAGTCGGTGTTACATTTGTTTTAGGATAATTTCATGTCAACCTTATTTCGGGAAAGTCACCTACTTTTCGAGCAATGTGGGGCTTAATTTCAGGTGCGCCCCTTATTTTTTCCAAGACGTTAGGCCGATGTTTAACTGTTTACAAAACAATCGCGTAGTTTTGTAGTTATGGTATATGTATTATTAGCATTAGTATTATTATTATTATTATTATTATTAAAATTAAAGATTCTAGTGATAACTTCGTTAAGGCATAAATTTTTTTCTTGTTTTTGTAATTATCATCTGACTAGCGAGATTTGTAGTCCACCAACGATACCACTGAGGTAGTCTGACTCATTTGGGTGTTTTCCTCGTCAAATACTGATGGAGCAGCACTATTGTCCACTGAGGAAGTGTCGGACACCGATTCCTCAGCAGCATAGACCTGTGCTGTTGGTACGGGAAGTTCGGGAAGTATGTCAGTAGTGCGGGAAGGTAGTCTTGAGGATCTCGAGTATGTAGACATCTCAAGTCTTTCCGGAGACTCTCCGGGATGCAAATATGGGCTCGACGACACACGGAAAGGTATCACGGGGTTTTCCGGGTCGTTGATAGAAGTATAACTGTGCGCCAACGGATCGGCGGAGGCGATATCCATCTTAGATACGGTCGAGTAGGACCACCGGCAGAACTTGGTGGGCTCAACCACAGGCAAATGAGTGTATTTCGTGTACTCAAAAACTGCCAACAGCAACACGGCCCCACCAATCAAATCGATAAAGTAATGATGGGTCAAGTACATTGTACTCCACCACAACCATGTAGCGTAGGCCCAAAAACCGATCCGGAGACGGGGGAACAACCACGTCAAAAACAACACGTCCATAACCGCACACCCTGAATGTAACGACGGAAACGCACCAAAAATTACGGGAGAGTTCGAAAATGCCGTGGTATACATATCAATACCAAACAAGGCATCGATACGACCCAAACCCCCAGGGGATCCACTCATGGTGTAGTTTGCAGGCTGCAAGCCGTACAAGTTCTTATACCAAGGAGCAGCGGCTGGAAAGAGAATCTGAATCAACACACCAAGCAAGTTCATGTATCCAAAGGCAAAGCCAAAGGCACGAAGCGAAGTTGGTGGCGCAAACAAGAAGATCGCCAAAGCCACAACAAATGGAGCACTGAAGTGGATCACACCGTAAGGGATCCATGCAAAGATGTCGAGCAATGGAGTGTTTATGGTGGCCAAAACGTTGGATAAGTTGTCACCATACATGATGGTTTCCAAAGCGGGCAAGACCTTGACAGAAATGGCAGGTTTCCATGAAGTGGGGATCTTGCTGCAGCTGAAATAGAGCGCTAACCAGGTGAAAATCGGCAAGGCATGGACAAAGAACTGGGATGTGAGGGGCACAAGGAAGCACAGGGTAAACACAGCGAGTATAAGCGTTTTGATAATAAAAGATGCTGGAAAGATGATGTAAACAAACAAGATGATAGACAGCAAGAAGCCGTAGTGTACCACTTCAGCTACTGTCCATGGATGTTTGCGGAACTTGTCGATGGAGATGGAGACATCCGTATCGAAAACTAAATTGGTGACATCTGACCGTGGATCCTTTTCCAGAAGGAAATAGTAATGAAACACTTGATACGGTTTCTGAACCACCTTTGATCTGAGAAGTGACATGGAATCCTACTCACAAACAAAAGCTACTGGGATGGTGGGTTTTTCTTTGAGTTTTTGGGTTGTGTTTGAAAAATTTCTTTTCTGCAGTTTTCCCCTATTTGCGAACACCAAGGGTGTAAAGAAAAGAAATATTAATGCCTGGAGATCCGGCACAGTTGCAAGGGGGTCGTCACTTTATATAAACAGCGACGATTGGTTGGCAGCACGATTTGAACCCAAGACTTCTGAAAGCTAACGGTGGTGAATTAGCCACAGAACTTGCTGTATAAGGAAGACCCTGAAGAGGTCACGTATACAGTAGAGAATACTTGGAAGATCCGTGCCGCGCTACTCCAGGGAAGCAACGGAAAACCAGAACATAACCATGTTTTTTTACCCGTTTTACATGGCACACCCAGAAGTTTTACTTACCGTTTACTTTAAATCTTATAATGGGACCAGCTTCTTTATATTTAGAAATTGACTTTGATTTTGTCTTTGACTTTAAAATTAATTAAGTTTTAGATTTCGGATTATCAAATAAAATTGGTTAACAATTGACCCCGATTCCAAAAAAATGTTAAATTTATTCTGATATTCCATCAACAAGTTACAAAATGTTACAGAGATCCAGATCCCATAAATCTCTCTTACTTCTTTTAGCAACATTCAAACAATCCCATATCTTTTTATTCTGTAGGTAAAGTACTTTTGATTATCTTCTACTGTTACCATCCCCTTCTGCTCTGATTTCGCTTTGTATACTTTTCCAAAACCGCTATGGTTCTGAATTCTCTTTTCGGGCACTTTTCTCCATGTTGTATTTTTCGCTAGTATTTTAATCGTGTACCACTAACCATGCCCGTCGAAGAAACAGACACCCAAGTCGTCCTTACGCACCCAAAGAATCCTGAATCCTCAGTTACCATCTTAAAGTATGGTGCTACCGTAATCTCATGGAAGAACAACGGCAGGGAACAGTTATGGCTCAGTGAAGCTGCCCATGTGGACGGTTCCAAGCCAGTTAGGGGCGGGATTCCCTTAGTCTTCCCTATCTTTGGTAAGCAAAAGAACGAATCTCATCCAACATTCCCATTGCCCCAGCACGGGTTTGCCAGAAACTCGAACTGGGAGTTCTTGGGCCAAACCACCGCCGATCCTTTGACTGTTCAATTTGCGTTGTCTCCAGAACAGGTTGACTCCGAATTGTACAAGTTATGGAACGAAGGAAAGTACGATTTCACCTTGGTGTTGCTGGTCACTCTTGACACTGACAAGTTGGTGACTCACATCGAGGTCGAGAACTCCGGTTCGGAAACGTTCGAGTTCAACTGGTTGTTCCACACCTACTTTAGAATTCCTGACGTCACCGATACATTGGTCAACAACTTGGTTGACCAGCAGTGCTTTGATCAGTTGTTGGGTGAGCAATACGTTGAAAAGTCACCCGTGGTTTCATTCCACGAGGAATTCGACAGAATCTACAAGAAGGTGCCTCAGGATAAGCTCTTCCAAATCATTGAATTGGGTAAAGTCTTGATCAACATTGAGAGAGAAAACTTGCCTGATTCCGTTGTTTGGAACCCATGGATCAAGAAGTCCGATGGCATGGCCGACTTCGAGCCTAAGAATGGCTACCTCAACATGTTGTGTGTCGAGCCGGGCAATGTTTCCGATTTCGTTTCGTTGAAGAAGGGTGAAAGGTGGGCAGGAGCCCAGATCTTGACCGTAGGCGGTGAGATCAAGGTCCAATCAAACATTTACTATTGAGAAAATCGTTATTTGTTTTATTAAAATATTATAGAACTGAAGGAGAAGCGAATGTAGAGCAGCAAGGAGACTAACTAAAACGGTCCTTAAAACGTTGGAATTTGTTCAACGACTTCTGTGACGACGAGATGGTAGGCTTATCGTACAAAGTGTTTTGCTGCGGGATGGTAAACTTCTTTCTGGCAAGTGAGTCAGACGAAAGGGAAGATGCAATGGAGTGGTGCGTACTGGTATGGGAAGCCAGCTGTGAATGAAGTTTGCTGGAAGTGTTGGACTTAGGCATTGCCCACATGGCTGACGGCGTCGGCGTCGGCGTGGCTACTGAAGCCTTACGATGGGTATAAGTGTTTTGTAAATGTGGCATCGACATCTTCTTTTGAAGTTGTGGAATTGACAGCTTCTTTTGGAGCTGTGGAATTGACAGCTTCTTTTGGAGCTGTGGGATGGAAGGTTTCTTTTGAAGTTGGGGAATGGAAGGATTCTTTTGTAATTGTGGTATCGATGATTTTTTGGTCAATGCTGGCTTCACACCAGCCATCTCAAGTGAAGAGGGCCTCAACTTATGACTGGGAGGAAATGGCTTAATAAAGGTATTTTTCAGGGGAGATTGGGTGTCGTCACCGGTTAAAATCAGATTCAAGTTCATGGATCCCTTGGATGGTGATATCTTACGATATGGACTGCTGTTTAGTTCAGACAGAAGACTGGTTCTTGGTGACGAAGATCTTGTGAGTGATGCTCTGGTGGGGGAAAGTCTGGTATTGGTTCCAAGTGGGATCTTTGTGGGTGACTTCAATTCTGTTGGCTTTAATGAAAGTGGTTGCAACTCGGCTTTGGCAGGAGAAACCTTTCTCACAGGCTTCTCAGAAGTTGGAATACCGGCAGAGATGGACTGGTATTGGAGCACTTCGTCTGGTCCGTTCAATGTTCTTCTTCTTTTGTTATCGGACTCGGCACCTTCCTTTTGCGGTGAAGTCCGAGGATGATGTGCAGTAACGGTTGTTGGTGGCTTTGGCTTTGGCTTTACCGAGTAATGGTCTGAGATTGATTCCATCTTGTTGAATCGGCTGCGGTGAATTCCACTGTAACGTTTCTTTCGCTGGGCCATGTGGTTGGTTGATGTTTCACGCGGAGGTGACCGGATCAACCGTGATATCTCATCGGCCCGCGAGTTCAATTCGTTTAAGACGTTGTGAGTAAGTTTCATGGAGTAGCCTTTGTTCAACATGCTTGCTTCCACGTTGATGTTAGAATCCTGCAATGGTTGCATTCGTGCAATTTCATCCTGGTTGTTTCCGTACATCTGGGTCGACGGAGTAGAACTATCAAAATGCTTGCGACTATAACTGATAATGTTTTCCTGGTCCTGACTAGATGGAGTAGAAATCACGTCTGCAAGACGGGAATATAATGACGACTTTGGTGGTGAGTTTATTGACAAATACTGGATCTTTTTGATGGGTGTATTTAGGTCCATCGACGACTGGTTATTGTTATAGCCAGGTGAGGAAGTATCGAGGTATGATGATCCTGTAAAATCTATATCGATATCCATAATACAAGTAACGAGGAAAGGACCACACAGCAATGATCGATGTCCTGGTTCTTCTGGTCTAAATTCCTGGATGCTTTAATCTTCTTGGTTTTTGAGGATGGATATATAAATCAGTATACCTAATTGGGAAGGAATGTAAATATATCTTAAAATCACGTGAATCTCTTTATCGAACTATCTTCAACCGTCTGTAAGAGAGACGATAATCACCGAAAAGAGAAGAAAGAGACTACTGAAGTATATACTTATATTTTACTTGTACACTTGCCCCGTAAATACACGTACTATGGCATTCTAAAACAAAACAGAAAAAAGGGATGACAATAAAAAAAACAAAAAAAAGTAAGCCCGATACGGGGGTCGAACCCGTAACCTTTTGATACCTTTAAAGCGCGATGTGTGACTTTTTAAGAGTCAAACGCTCTACCGATTGAGCTAACCAGGCTCCTTGTGTTTGATTATCGAAACCGAACATTTAAGTCAGCATCATCATTTTCTCCATGAAAATAAGGTGATTTCCATTTAGTAGAATTTATCTTCGGAAGATCTCAGATGGCACCACAAGACGCAGGAGCTGGGTGACATACTTCAGATCTATTACTCACCAACACCCTCGGGTATTTTCAACAATCGATAAATAATAAAAAGAAAAGTGCTCATTAGGAGCCGGTCATCATTACCATAAATTATACATGATGCAGCCCAAATCAATGACAAGTAGGAGACAATGTTCAGCCAATAGAGTGGCACAGCTCAAACACATGACACGGCCCGTGTGCAACTTTAGGCTGAAGGCTGAAGGGAGAAATCTCGCAAATCGTGTGAGGGGGGAACGATAGCACGGCTTCCCCAAATTCCGCCTCCGGCCACCCATAACCACAACCCGCAGTTCGGATGTCAAAAAAGGAATACTGGCCCTAAAAGCACTGGATTATCGTTGGACGGCTGCCCCGGTCTACACGCGTGTTGAACATCTTATACTCGGGGCTTAGGTGCATAAAGTAGAAAACAGTTTCCCAGTATACTTATAGAGGGCAGCTCTATTGGTGGGTGTAGTTCAGTCCGAGCTGGACCCATTGCTAACGAGGGGAGCGCAGGAATTGGTAGATGACTCAAGGTCACTTTTCTCGGCCCCGATACTCCGAATCATATGCTCGCTTGTTGCTACTTTTGTCGTCGGAGAATTGGGTGTTCCGGCATGTTTAATTTTATTTTTTCCTACATGGACATACCAGTAAAAATATATTTTCTCGGTGAAAAGGATGTATTCCCCCATCTCCCCATCTGATGTAGTCCGTCTTCTGAAAACTCGGAGGGGAACCGGGACACCTAAACCCAGTACTATCAAGCTCCACTCAGATCCCCACCCTGGAAGGTGGAGAACCGAGCCGTTACCCGTCGTCTCTCTCCACAGTAAAAAGTCTTTACAAATCACTAGAAGTTGTACGCGAGCTGTCCACCAGATATTAGATCCAGTTTCCAAGCCCCGAGCTTCTACGGATGACATTTTTCCATTTGCCATTTGTAGGGTTAAATGCCTCCTGGTCGTGTGATGTTGTAGTGCATATAATTCGGAGAAAGGTTGTTGTAGTGTGCGTTAGAGGATAAGATTCCGATTTCTTCCGCATTGATTCGGATAATCCACAATTCCACCTGCGTAATCGGGAGGGCGACTCATTTTTGCAAAGTCTTCCGAGGTTTTCCTATGCCGAAGAAGAGGAGTCCGAGAAGCGTGGTTCACGGCAGTCATCAGACAAAATTACACATTCTTGATGCTTTTAAAACAAGTTTAACTTTTGTTAACGTACGCATGTGTTCGAAATACACAGATAGTATAGGTACCATATACTAAGTGTCCCCCTCTTAAACTCTACTTCAAAAAAACCACAACTGTTCTGTTGTCGGAGTTTTGTTTCTTTTTTTTTTTTCTGTTGCCTCTGGCGCCTGCACCGATTCGGAGTCGAGTCAAGGTGGCTCCACCCCTCTCCATTCGGGATGTTTTCCCCAGGAATATTTGGTTCCGTACAAAAAAATTTGCAATTATAGGAAGCCGTAAAATAGCACAAGATATAAAACCTGCGGTACCTCCTCATTTCACATATACTCAGTATTCTATCCTTTCTGTTCTATATTTTTGGTTGACTCCGACCATTCACATTAATAAAATTACTACATGTCATCTAACGATTTATTGTCGTATTCCATAATGAATACAAAGCCACACCCACATTCGCAAGTGTCTTTGCCGCCCTTGTCGCCAATAATAAGGCAGTTGAGCACCAGTCACACCCGTCATCCACCAGGTAAGCCTGTGGTATTGCCACCGATCGTTTCTAACTCAAACTACTCCGACTATACCACATTACCCCTCCCTAAGCACGCGACACCCATGGCTAGCGGCTTGCTAACCCCGCCCTCGTTGAAGCTCACCGAGCGGAATCTTTTGCATTTGGGATCTGAGACCAGCGGGTTGGGACTCTTGTCCTACACCATAGCAGCACACATCGACCACCACAAAACAGCACAGTCGCCACCACTGTTGACGTCATCTTCACTGGTGTCGCTGGTATCGCCTTTGTCGTCACCAAACTTACCTTCTGCATCGCTTCACATCACAAAGGATGACAAGTCCATCACCATCATCAATAAAAAGAGAAGACAGAGATTGGGACCTTCGTGTGACTCTTGTAGATCAAGAAAAGTCAAGTGTAACGCTGAAATCACCATTCTCGCCAAGTCGATCTCTCAATCTCCTTCTGCCGTCTACAGTCTTGATTTGGTTCAGGCTAACATTGACGAGCTTCTTACTGAAAAGGCTACACTGGTGGTTGTCAACGGTGAATCTGTCAACTATATCGTGTCGAATGATAAGTTGATTCGTCTCTACAGTTGCAAGTCATGTAACGTGAAGGGTTTGACCTGTTGTTTCTCCAAGGGCTTCACCAAGGAGGACATAATGATCAACAACAAGAAGAAGGGCAGTGACGATGAAGATGCTGGTGCCAGTGGTTCAGCCGTGCCAGTATCTCCACCGGTGAAGAACAAGGTGGCCAAGATTGCGAAGAAGAAAATTGCTGTCAAGAAGAGCAATGCTCCGGTGACTATATCTGTGATATCGAGCCTCAACGAGGAGCAAACCAGCTCGCGCAAGTCTTCGTGTGTCTCCTGCCGCAAGCGTAAGGTGAAATGTGTCTTCAACGCCGCCTTACAAAAGTGTGAGGGTTGCAACAAGAAGGGCAGCGACTGTATGTTTGACAAAAAGTAAAGGGCGTATTTTTTCAATTCTGGATAGGTTTATAGACGGTAGCCTTAATATTAATAATTGTTTTAGAGAGAGAGAGAGAGAGTTTTATCTGTCAAAAAAAAATAATAAGAAAATGTGTAATGGTCCTGGTGCTGGCCAACGCGGAAAAGGCTGGAGATATCAACGCTTTTACTATTGTAATGGATGGTTTTAGACTTATCGTTTTGTTGTACTCTTGTCATACCCTTTTTATGTTTATTTGTTTATGTTGACCAGTTCATACACGTTACATCACTTTCCTTTTTCCTTCTGCTTTTGTCTGTTCTTTTTGTTCTTAAATTGTCCGTATTTGGCGTCTTTTTCTTTGTTCTTAAATTTGTTCTGGCTTCTTTTTTATTCTCCGCGTCGCGCCTGACGGCCACTTCGGTCTCTCCGAACAAAGGCCGCCGCTCCGGGTCCCCTCACTTTTTCCTCCACTTTGTTTCTTTGCGGCTTCACTTCACGGGTACCACACGTCTGTTTCCTCCATCCATCCAATCAGATGTCAGGTTTCCTGTCGCCAACACCGTCTTCACAGGGACCCCTGCCACCTGCATTGCCCCAATCCCTGTCGCTAATCTACAAAAACCCCCACGAACCCACACCCACCAAACCCTCCACATCGTCGCGTCTCCGGATAAACGTACCTGCCACATCGTCGTCATCGCCGTCCCCGCAGCCTGACTCCATTCCACGCTCGTCTACTACATCCATCGACTCTTCTTTGGGCGACCCCATTGTATTTTCGTCACCACCAGACTCCCCATCCGCCGCCACCTTTGACAAAATCACTCAGCTCCCCACACCCATCATCAGCGATGGCTGCTTCCTGCAGTTTCGACCGCTAGAGGTTACAAAGACTAGAACACCCCACCACAACGTCATTCCTCAGTCGTCGCCGCGTGTCATCTCCGAGTTCAAGTCGTTCTCGACCTTGGGCCGCAAGAATTCGTTGCTCGAAAAGAAACGTTACATTTCCAACCCAACAACGCCTCCAGCATCAACTCCACCAAAACCACACCACTCATCAACCACCTCGAAATTTGCGCGGCAATTGTTTGTCTCGCATAAACTCCAGGAATCATTCGAGTTCATCGAAGTAATCGGCCACGGCAATTTCAGCACCGTGATTTCGGCCTATTCACCAAATTCACACAACGTAGTTGCCATCAAGATCATTTCTATCCCCATCACCAGCGATATAGAGATCTCCAACTTCAATTCGTACCTTAAACGAGAACTCAAAATCTTGTACCAAATCAACCACCCATGCATTATAGAACTCATTGACTACAATATCACCGTTCCGATTGCGATCGACAACATAGAGAGCGAGCCAGACGATGTAGGTGATGTGGCGCTTGTCAAACAGAAAAGCGACCAGTTGATCTTTCTCAACTATTGCCCTGGTGGCAATCTCTTTCAATTTATTACAAAGCACGCTCGTCTTCAACTCCACAACGTGGATTACTGGCTTACGGTGAAACGTGTGGTGTGCGAGTTGCTTGCTCTGGTCGGATATCTCCATTCAATGGGCATAATTCACCGCGACATCAAGCTCGAAAATATCTTGCTCACACAGTCAGAAGAACGCGAATTCTTGTGGGACCTGAGCGAACCTTTGACGAACTTAACGGACTTTGGCTTGTCGAAGAAGCTTTCGGCTCCAGACGAGCTCTTATCTACGAGATGCGGGTCACAGGACTACATTCCTCCCGAGTTGTTGATGGGATTGAAGTACGATGGCCGTCTCACCGACGCATGGTCTGTTGGGGTGGTGGTGTATGCCATGTTGGAAGACAGGCTCCCGTTTGATCTTCCCCCCATTGAAGCGTTGCAATCCGCAGGAATTTCACCATCTGTGATAAAACGCAAGCTCTCAAAACATAGTCCAGCGCACCGCATCGCCATGATCGACTGGGACTGGTTCAAAGTCAACGATCTCTTGAAAGGCGAACTCCATCCTGAAATAAGAATCACGATCGAGGGACTCAAGAAGGTGGTGGAGGCGCTCTTGGTACGGAAAACAAACCGTGTTAACATCACCCAGCTTATAAACAACCCTGAACTTACCTGGATCAAGGAGTGCTGTCCTCCTTGGTTCTGGGCATCTGCTGATAATGTGTAATTAGAAATATTTGTAAGGAAAGGTATAGCCAAAGTCGTGCTTGATGACAAAAATATCGTAGGCGCGAGTTTTTGAAAAGGTTCAACATTAAAATAGTTTTGGCAGTTTGTGACCGTAGTCGACTCATAAAACCGTGGCTGTATCGAGAATACCAACCATTGTGATTTTCCAAACCATTGTAATCTCGTTTTCTTATTTGTTTTGCATAGAAGAACGATAGAAGAACGGACTAATAACTAAATATGAATGGATTGTCACAACTTAATGGAGCCGACACGAAGAATGGAAATGCTGCCGTACCACCGTCGCCACCGGAGATACCTCACATCACCAGCAATATAATACCGCTTTCCAATATCTTGAAATTCTACACCCAGGAAGCATACAAGCAAATCACGGTTTTGATTGAGAATTTGTCATCCACTCATGACACGGAATCCGACATCAAGCGAAAGAAACAATTTCTCGAACTCATCATTTCATTGAGACAGGATTTCATTAAGTTGTACACTCTTGTCAAATGGTCCACAAATTCCAAAGATGTGTCCAAATTCATAGATCTCTTGAACTGGTTTAGAATGCAAGAGTTTCACTTTGAACAGTTATCGTTTCAATTAAACGCTCTCAACAGCTTTTCCGGGGCAAAACTTCCAAACTCTGACTTGATGACTGCATTGGAGGTCTTAATCAAAAAGAGGCCCCAGCTACCCTCATATAATTACATCAAAGTTCCCAAGATCCTGTCCCAAAAAACACTCGAAGTCCTACACGACCTCAATCTTATATTAATGACGAGAATGGCCCTTATAGATATTCCCGAAAGATTTGTCAACAATTATGTGATAAGAAATGGCCGTGTCATAATCTCCGTTCCTAACGAGTTTCAAATTGCCATCACCGTAGCAAACGATTTGATCATCGAAGAGGATACAGAATACTACAAATCACCATTCTACTTTGTTGATTTTAAGTTCTTGTTTGGAATCAACCCTGAGACATCGCTAATTACCCACAAAGATAACAAAACCATCACAAAACTACCAAAATCATCCCACGATAAGTTGGACAAGGTAGTTAATTCCACCCTTCTAAACCAGGGTTTGAGTGGATTATATGATTTATTGCATAAGTACTCAATATCCTTCAAATTGTTCTTGATAGCTAAACAGTTAAGGGAGGTTTCAGTCTACACCAAATGGAGAAACAACATTCAATTTAACTATCAAACGGGGAAATCCTTAATTATCATTAATTACTGGACCGGGCATTATTTATCCCGTAATTGGAGATCATTTATTGAGATTGGCATTGACAAAACTTACAACTTAAATTTCAGATGGTTCAAAAACGGTAAATACATATTGAACCATGGCATCACAGACATATTCACTCAGTCAGAAGACTCCAATGAATTAGCTGTTGAAGGAGAAGAAAATGAAGACTCGAATGAAGCACAGGATTTGAGTGTGGACTTGATCTTGAATACTATAGTCAATAAGCATTCGGCGCTATTGATGAGTAGTATATTTGAATCCTTCCAATCAAAGATAGAGGCCCAGGATAAAAAGGACCAGATTTCCTTTGTATCACCACATCAATTGCTCTTAAATTTATCACCAAGAAAGTCTACTATATTTGCTATCAATCCAACTACTGGTCTATTCCATTTTATTGATCCAACACCACTTCAAAATCAAAGCACAAAAAAGATCAACTCAATGCCAGTAAGTCTAAAAAATGCCACGTTTATCAAAGAGTCAGACATGGTGAATAACATAGTGGAAAACTTACTTCAATTGAGATTAGAAACTTTAAACAAGGAGATACATAACAAATTGATTACTACTGAATGGATCTTTAACGATATTATCAAATTGAATGATTATGAAACCACGAAATTATTCAATTTCTTAATTGTCAACAATTTCAATTTCAACAGCAGCATTAGTAAGATTCAATTTTATCGTCGAAAGAGCTGGCCACCAAGTTGGTTTTTGATCAACATGGTTAGTGGAATAACCTCTACTACAGGGTGGTGGGTTTCAGGAATGAGATCAATCAACGGGGAATGGAAGATTCAGTGGATTCAGAAGTTGCAATTTAACCAAAAGGAAGAAAACACTGAGCTAGTTCAAGCTCCACTGAGCTTCGACTATTCATTCTTCAGCAGTTTGTCCACCTTATGCTCCAATATGATAATTGACCATATGCTCTTGGAGGAATTGAGAGTGAGAAAGATCAACTTCTTAAAGTTAGAAAAAGTTGATCAAATATTGTCGAAGTTCAATATTGAATTACCAGTTGAAGAGGAATTGTTCATAAAAGCAGAGGAACCAATCAAAGAAGAAGAAAAAGACTCAAGAGAGAAACCCTTGGTTTATGAGTCGATTTTAATGTTGTACAATAATAATGATCTATTCCCGATCTACAATTCTTCCACCGGCTTGTTTTTAAAGATCAAGTTGATTAATTTGAATAACGTAACACAGATGAAGATTAAGCTCTTTGGACAGTTAAGAAACTTATCCATCAAGAACGCATCTACTGATTTTCTGAAGTTGAATCTTGTCATTGATAGTGCCAAAAACTATTTCGAAATCAATGAAATGGTCAATTTATCAGCAAAAATCAATGGAGACGAGGATGCAATGAAGAAAGATACTCAATCAAAGAACTTGTTGGATCAGATTTTTAATAATTTGAACAAGTTGAACGAGCTAATCAAAATATTGGACCAATTAAATAAGAATGGAATCCAAGTGGTCAACAATTCGGTTGACGATATTTTGATAAAAATTGACGATAACTTGTCGGACTTGAATATAAGATTGCCAGAGTCATCTAAGGAGCCGATTGCCTTAACAGCCGAAGGAAAGAATAATAGTGAACTCACGCTTGCATTGGGATACTTGAATCGATACTTGAAGACTTATTCCGATGATTTGACTAAGGGAATGGATCTCGCTGTTGGAACCAAGACTGTGAGTCCTTTGATAGTAATGATCATGTATTTGAAGGAGATGAAACCTATTTTGAAGTCTATAGAAAGAATCAAGGCCAGTTACGGTCATTCAGAGAATCAAACCAAGCTTCCCAATGGGTTGTCGAGACTCAATTTTGAGATTAAGGTTCCCACACTCAACATGATTCAGTACATCTTCTACATTAATTATATTACGGTGAACTCGGCCAAGAAGATCTATCGGGACAAAATCATTATTAACCTTTCATTCAAGAAGAATAAGTTTGATGTTGAAGAGAGGAACATGATCAGAGTTTCTTTGAGAGAAAACCTCAACTCTCGAAATCTCAAATACAAGAAGTTGTTTGAGTTAATTATAAAATCGGTCAATGCATTTGACGCGGAAGTTCAGCGTAACAATGGACAGGTGGAGATGCCAGCCAATTCTAATGAGACCATGTCGACGTCGTTTTTGAAATTGAACTATGATTTCCTTGTGCTGTCGACTTATATTGAAGAGCTTATGGTGAGAATTGCGGACACCTTTGTTACGTACTTGCAAGCGGAAGCCAAAAAGTGACATAGTGTTCGCTCATTATATTAATATATATACTTTGTTACATGAACCCTTCCAATACCCGGAGCGTTTTTTCCAATCTCTGAATTCCAATTTCATATCTACTCTCATCGATCACCATGTCCAGAGTCAACCGAGAGAGAGCATCGACAATCTTTTCAATGAGTTGTTTCTCCTTCACAGGAAGGTTTAATTGGCTGAATTCTTCTCCAATGATAGTACCATTCATACTCTCCAAGAGATTAATCAACGTGCTGTAGCTGAACGGCTTTAATTCAGAATTTCTCTTTTTCCCCAGTTTCCCTTTATTTTTGGCTTTTCTGTGGACTGGCTTAGTAGTAGAATCCTTAACTGACTTGACTCTGATTGGGTTATGCACCAATACAGGCTCGTCAATATCGTAATACTCATCATCTTCATTCTGCAATGGTTCTGGTTGTTGGTGTTGTTTCTCTTGTGATTGTGGTTGGCTGAATCCATCGGTATATAAACTAGTTGGTGTGTGTTCTCTAGGTTCCTTTTCAGGCACAAGTCTTTCATCTTGCTTTGGTACTCCTTCTTCTGCATATGATTGAGTAGGAGTATCTTGTTTCTGTTCCTCTTCTACTTCTCCTGCTTCCTGCCGTTGCAACAGTTCAACACGAACCTTAGTAGCGTTGGACACTTCACGTGCCCTCAATATCTTATCTTTAGAAGGACGTGGAGGAAGACTCGAGTTGGAACTGATCCGTTGATTATCTTTTGGAAATGTAGGTGATTCTTCGGACTCACGGACGACGGGCTGTGCTGGCTTTAGATGAAGTTCTTCTGTTTCTTCCTCGTGGGTAGGTTCAGTTAAGTTGCTGGCGCTCTTCATCAACTGATCAAGATCATCCGTGATACTTATGGATTGGTGCTTGCGGTGTTTCTTCTTGTGGATCTCACGTTGAATGGCATTCTTTGCATCGGTTGAAATGATCTCAGACTTCGGTCTCCGTGGAGAACGGGCAGGAATCGCTCCCTCGATATTTGTGGTGTATGTATAGTTGGGTTGAAGAGAATGTGCTTCAGGAGTCTTGGTTTTTCTGGTAGGAAGCTTTCCAACTGCAACGGAGGCCTCCGATTCTATATCGGATAAAGGGTGTTTCGTGTCGTGGGCACTAGGCGATTCAACAGTGTCGTGGTACTTACTTGGAGAATGGGCTGGGTACTCTACAAGACGGACTGGATGAGATTGTGGCTGTCCCAAGTCCTCAACACTATTGACACGTCCTGAATAGTCGGAAAATTGTGAGAACATTGACTCACGGTTCATCCCATGAGGTGGAGGAGGAGGAGGCTGAAAACCTCTTGTTTCAATTGAAGTGGGTGCTTTCAATGAAGTATCGTCAACATGGGGTTGGTGTGGCTCGGTAGGTTGGCTTTCGAATTTACTGTTGTCACGCATTGCTGGAGATGCTGGAATCGGAACGAGAATGGGGACGGCCTTGTTCTTACTGGCGGTTTCGAGCTGTTCCAGCTGGCCGTAGGAGAAATCCGAACTGAAAGAGTCGTTCTTGCTGCTCATCGTGGCTGTGACACTGAGGAACAAAAATACTGTAACTCTACTTAAAGAGATCTCCAGGGTCGACGAAATCAGGATTGTTGATAACTCGGCCTAATTAGGAAACGTTATAGAGTGCACGAGCCAAATAAAAAAAATAGGGAAGCGAAAAAAAAATAATTATAATAATCTAAAGACGTTTAACTGTGACGGAAACGTAATGAACCGGGGTTACTTCTCGAGATCACCACTCAATTATGAAACGTATCTCAAACGTCTCCACCGGTTCTGTCAACCTGACCACTACAGAACAAATATTCCTGCAGTCTTAACAGACTGTATTGCTGCCAACCGATGGTTACAACGCACATCGCCAGGATCAAGTAGCGAAAATAGCCAAGCTAATTTTCTCCAATTGCAGCTCCATCCTAGCAATGAACAGCTCGAGACAAAGCTATGGAACTTGTTATACCACACACATAAGTTGGATTTTTTGTCGAACGTAACTGTCATCAAACTGTACTTAACGACGGTGCCCACTCCAGATAAGGTCAACAACTTATTTGATCTCGCTCGAGAATCGTTCCAACATAATTTACAGCACAACCAGGTAAACAAAAACACAGTGTATATTGTTCTTGGACTCTTGCTTGAGAACAAAGACTACTACAACTGTTTTAAGCTTATCGACCAAACATTTATTTCGCAGCCATACTTACGCTATCGCAAATCGAAGTTGGTACGAAAGTTGTGTGGCTGGGCCACATGTGGTGCCATTTTCACGGGACTCGAAGCAATGTTGCTTCCTGGAGTGTCACCATGGATATGGCTAGCATTGAATTTCATCGCGTCAACGATGGTTTCGGTGGGTCTTTTTAGGGTCACATTATTTGAACACCTAGGTCGATTAAGTTGGCGACCGCACAATTCTCGAATATTCAATTACATACACCAAGATGCACTTCTTGCAGTCAACAAGGTGATTACCCATTTTGAAGAGCACAATGAAGTGAACATTCGTAATTTCCACCATAGCCAGGTTCGTAAGGTTGCAAATCTCAATACATTTGACCAGAACAACTACGTCCTAGAGCTTCCCAGTATTAGCACCGAAATAGCACAACTTGGTAGTCAAGATGACGAGGACAAGGAGAGTCTCGAGCTCCAAAAGTTCATTCGCGCTCAGTTGTTTGAAAAAAAGATGGTGTTAAACGATTTGCAGGAAGAATTAGTTTTCCTTGAGTTCTGGCTAACTCATGGCGAAAACTTTGAATGGGTTGAACCTGATCAAGACCCTGCAGAGATTTACAAGCTCGAGATCCGCAACAAGTAATTGTACCATATGGGCACTTTTGGTGAGTCCCATATCGGCAACTAACGAAACTCCATGAACATAAATCTTGATATTGTGGGTGTAGAAATATCTTATTTTAACTATCCAGAACACATCTTATTCTGTTGAAATAACTTTGAAACTCATACAAAGCAATAAACGTAAGTATTCGCAGCCAAGCGTGGTCTAGATTTTAGCACGTTCTGCATATACTAAAAATGTATACACGAGAAAACCGCATCGTAAGTCGCTTACTGTACAACAATTGTGTCAATTATGTCTAAGTTAATGCAATTGAAAACTTCTCCAGATTTGGATATTGTATCTGCTGTGGAATTCTTACCGTCGTCCTCAAATTTGGTGGTTTCATCGTGGAACAGACAGATTTTATTGTACGACTGTTCCAAGGCCGCTGGCTCCACGAATCCCGCCAGTGTAACATCAATTGCTCAGTTCGAAACCGAATGTGCACCGCTTAGTATGGTCAACTATGGACCCAATTGCACGTTTGTTGGGTTATTGGATGGAACAGTCAGAGAAATTGACTACGAGAACGGAGTGCTAGGAACAGACAACTTAGCAGCCCAATCCGATGCTGGCGTCGGCCACGGGATCAACAACTTGGCTAAGGTCAAGAACCAGGATAACTTGATTGTAGCCAGTTCCTTTGATGGCAAATTTAGGGTGATTGATATACGGCAACGCAAGCCTGTCTTAACCACCACCACTTCGCTGCTGGATCAGCTGAAGAAAAGCAAAATATTCACTATGGATACCTCCCGCGACTACTTGACTTTGGGGTTAAGTTCCAACAATGTTGAAATCTACGACTATCGCAATATGAATGTTCCATTTGAGAGAAGAGATTTGGGTCTCAATTACCAAATCCGGGATTTGAGGTGTTTCCCTAACAATGAAGGGTTTGCTCTTTCTACCGTGGATGGACGAGTATCAATGGAATACTTTGATTCGTCACCACAGGTTCAGAATACGAAGCGGTTTACCTTTAAGTGTCATCGAGCCCATGACAAGTTGACCAATACCGACTTGGTGTACCCCGTGAACGCGCTTGCAATGCACAAGACGTATAGTGTTCTATTTACTGCTGGTAGTGACGGTTCGTTGTGTCTATGGGATTACAATAAGCGCAAGAGAATGAAGCTCTACAATAAGTTCTCAGAGGATGGCCCGGAAAGCATTGTCAAGATTGCCTTGAACCATGACGATCTGATCATAGCTGCTGCCACCAGTGACGACAGCTATATGAGGGCACGGCGGTTGTCCGACAGTGTAGATCGTCGTGCACCCAGTAAGATTTACTTGCGAGCTTTTGATACCAATGAGTGTAAAACCAAACAGTAAACAAATAAATTCGAACGCGAAATTGAAATCGATGCTCATCTCTCAAAATGTTGGGTGCTCTAACTAAATTATACCGCTACTTTTCACCAGTTCTGTTTGAGGGTGAATCCAACGACTTTGTCTCCTGGTTACAACAAGAGGGAGTTGTGATCTCGCCAAATGTGCAAATTGCCGATTTGAGATCACAAAAACAAGGCCGTGGGGTTGTCGCTGTCCAGGATATCAAAGAAGACGAAGTCTTATTTACCATTCCAAGAAACGTTGTTCTCAACATCGACAATTGCTCTTTGGTTGAAGATAAGCCCGAGCTACGCGAAAAGTTGGCGGAACTTTCCCAGTGGGAAGTGTTGATTGTTATTATCTTGTACGAAATCAAGGTCAAGAAAGAATCGAGCAAATGGGCCCGCTATTTTGCCGTTTTACCGTTCTCCAAGGACCACCAGTTTAACCAGTTGATGTTTTGGAACGACAATGAATTGGAATCTTTGAAACCATCACTTATTACTGACCGTATTGGCCTTGATGATGCTAAAGAAATGTACAATAGGCTTTTCCCTATTATTATTGGAGATTTGAAACTTGATGCTTTGAACAATGTTACTCTTCATGAATATAATGTGGTTGCTACCATCATCATGTCCTACTCGTTTGATGTAGAACGCCCTGAAAAAGACGAAAAGAATGAAGACGAAGAAAAGGATAAGGAGGAAGAAGAAGATGAAGAAGAGGAAGAGGAAGAGGAAGATGAAGATGCTGGATTTCTTAAATCTATGGTCCCTTTGGCTGATACCTTGAATGCTGATACGAACCTCAACAACGCTAGGTTGGTTTATGAATCGGATACTTTGGTCATGAAGAGTATAAAAGCTATTTCAAAGGGCCAACAGATTTACAATACGTACTCTGATCATCCTAATAGTGAGATATTGAGAAGATATGGATATGTGGAATTTGGTGGATCTGCTTTTGATTTTGGTGAAGTGCCGTTGCTGTACATAAAGAACTACTTTATTAAGCAGGGATTGGACCTGGAATCCTTACAAAAGGTCTTGGAGTTCATCAACGAGCTTGCTGTCGAGGAAGAAAGTGCTTCTGAAATTGTCATTGGATCTTACGACTGTTACCGTACTCATGAGGTTATTATCGAATTGGTATTCGTTATTCAAATTCTCACGATCGTGACCGCTGTTTTGAAAGAAGCTGGTTTGGACCAGCAGTTGATTACCAGAATTTACAAGAAATGTTATCAGTTGGTGGAATCCAAGAAGTTAACCAACGACTTTGTTACCAACTACAAAGCTATCCTTGAATCAAGAGCCAATGATTATCCACTGGTAGCCCGTGAACCATTTGGAGAAGAGGAGAATGATCGCGCAAACTTGGCCCTTACTGTCCTCAAATCGGAATATCAATCGTTGAAGAACTGTCTCGATATCGAGAAGACATTGACGGATGGCGATGAGGTCTACAAGTTTGTTGATGATGGTAAGCTACTCAGAAACATCTTGAAGAAAAGACCTGCTGAAGTCAAGGAATCTTTTGCCAAAAAACAAAAAAAGTAAAAAATTAATATAATTGATGTGCAACTAATATACAAGAGAAATGAACTAAATTTCCAGGTAACAACCATTGTCACCATTTTTCGTTTCTATCTGAAAATACCGACTCGTCGCCAGTAAAGGCAGACCAACTAGTGTTTTCATGTTCAGCTTCCGCTACTGCTCGTTCGCTATCGTTATTTTCATGTTCGGCATCCACTGCTCCTTGCTCGCTATCGGTATATTCGATACCGTGTTGATGAAGCTGTGCTTGTTCTTGTCTGACTTGTTCAAGAGTCTTGACAATAAGTTTTCTAGGCCGAGCAACTTGGAATCCCTTCTCTGCTAATTCTTCCTTTTCAGTAGGTGCAAAAACCTGCTTCACTCTAGCCAAGAAGGATACCGGCTCAACCGAGACCTCCTTCTGTGCTGTGTTGCTGAGACCACCGGTATCCCAGTATTGTCTCGAGTCCCATAATTCTTTCACTTCTGCATCAATCGAGTCATCAATGAAGTACTTCTTGTAAATCATATCCCCCTCACGCACACGATAATCCGTTTGTTGCTTCCGTATGTTGGAATTCTTCTGCTCTGTAGTAAACGAGTGTAAATCGCTCCGTACATCGAGCGTGCCATTAATTACCTCTGTGTCACGAGAAGAATCCTCTTCCAGATCTTTCGAACTACTGTTACCGCAAGCGAGCATCGTGGTCTCATTTTGGAAAGAATTCTTTTGATTCTCGATGTCTTGCCCAGGCTCCTGCAATCTTAAACTCTTTGAACGGAAATAGTCCTTATGATCAACCTCCAAAGTATCCACAAGAACTGTGTTCCCATTGTTATCAAACTGATCATCGATGTCTGCTTCATCTTCCAATCCTGTTTTTTGGTTGGCATAGAAGGGTGGGCTATATGAGTGAAAATCGCCCAATTCACCGAAATTTGACATTTCAAATTCTGCAAGATCGTTTGATACCTTGGTTTTGGATTTATGAGAGTACTTAGCATATTGCCGTCTTTCCTGATCAAGTTTGATGATAGTTGCAATAGTACTGGCAAAACATACAACCAATTGAACAATGAAAACCAACGCAACAATTAAATGAATAATCAATTGTGCATACGCAACATTGGTTCTAAGCTTCTCCGACGCACCTATTTGAGGGACATAGGCAATACACAAGAGTGTTACTAGAAACTTGGCCGTGGCTAGCATCCATATAGACGATGTGAGGGTCATTCTGACAAAGTATGGCTTCAAGATAATCAATGCAACTAATTCAAAGAATTCAAGAATAATCAAGGCGATTACTTGAACCATTCCACTGTCTTGGCTGCATCCAATAAAGATCAGTTTTGTGAACAATGTGAATAAGTAATAAGAAGTATACGTAACCCGACTTGGATGGAATTGATGATATAAGTCGGCCCACAACAAGATGGTCTTCATCGAGGTATACAACTTGGTAACCCTTGTGTTTACTATTGGTCTCCATTTTCTAAACGAGATCAAGTAGTTGAAAATAAAGAAAAGAGCTAAACCAAGCCATGTCACAAACATGATTATTCCCATTACAATGCTACCAATTGGAATGGTGGTATACAGGTCAACCACCCATTTGGTACTGTTTAGATTCAAGGCGGTAATATTTGTATCCGTATAGTTTGAAAAGTGACTATTCCATGTCTGATTTTTGTGAGTGTTGTGGGATTTGGTTTTCGGTTTATCAAGTGAATAAAGGAGGAGTGATGCAGCTGGAGCAAAAAGGGAGTCGTAATCAGTCGAGGAATTAAATGCACCCTGGGATAATGCCGACAAATTTGGAAAGTACTTATGTTTACCGTTTAGAGATCCAGCAGTGGCAAACATATACGAGGTCAATATCAAAAATGGAAATGCAAAAAGGACGAAGAAGTTATTGATGATTTGGCCCGCAATAAGATATAAATTCTTCTTGAATGTGTCCTGCGTTGCTGACGTTGGCCTACGTGCCCTTGTATTGAAAAGTTTGTCAAAGAAGTATTTGAAAACAAATAATGCCATTTGTAGTACCACCAGGCAAGTTGTCCAAATAACAAGACAAAGGATGAAGTTGGGCCAGTTTGATTGTGCCGATGTGTCGGTATTAAAATAAACAATCAAACTCTTTAATCCACCAGTGTTTATGGTCCTGTAAATATTATCCAGGGCAGCATTTGAAAAAGAGTCACGATTTAGTATTGGGTAACCCAAAAGGGCACACCATCTGATTTGGCCAATTAAGGGTTGGAAAAACCCCGGATAGTCTAGTTGTAAGGCACCCATGAACAATGCAAACTGCAAATAAATGATAATCCCTGGAACAGTAGCACCCAATTGTTTAAGTAATTTTTCGTTACAAATGGTAGAAGCTGTAAATAAAAACGGATTCGACGATTCCTGATAAGATGAGAAAGCCACCGTGAATAGATTAACAAATGCTGTCACGACCAATAAGACAATAACCCCTACCATAATACCATTGGAAACCCACTGAGGTTGCACTGGAGTAACATTTAGACGAGTGCATCCGAGTACTTCAGAAAACTTATCGTTATTGAGCACCTTGAATTTGACGGAATAAGATCCAAGACGATGATAGTGTTCCTTGATATCAGCTTGGTAGTAAAGAACGATGGAGTCATTAACGTATAATGGACACTGGATAAGTCTACCAGTCGAATTATTGAAAATGTATTCGATTGATTCGTTGGAGGTCGCTAATGATTGGTTGAAACCCTGTGGCAAACGACGCTTACTAATCTGGGGAATTGTCCCGTTCGATTTGCCTGCAAGTGGTTCATATGGTTCGTCTGATGGTTTATCGATGCTGAAGAATCGTGGTCCGTTTAAGTACGGCTCAGTATCCGGTTTAACAGCAACCAAATCGCAAAACCGGAGGGTCTGTTCCACAAATTTGTTTCCCATAAAATCGATCTCGACATGGAGACTGGTATATTTCATAGTTGTTGTATTTACATCGGTGATCATTGGTTTGGATGGATCGATATTTGGAACGTTGAGCAAATCCCATATATTGCGGGCATCAGTATCAGAAGAATCGTCAAGGTATTGCTCAATGCTGGACAAGTAATCTACCCAGTAGTAGTTAATAACCTTCGTATTTATGAAGAATTTGAGTAGCTTATTCTTCTCGTCAAAGGCTGCATCGACGACGAAAGGTTCAAGGAGGTACGAATAATCACTGTAATAGTTACATTCTGTACACTGCACAAACGCTGCAAAAACAGCTCGTGTTAGGTATAGTGGTAAGAAACTACTACGTACAAACGAAAATTTCATTTGTACATCAACCTGTTGAGATGGGAAAGCAGTAGTCAGTCAATAGCCGCCGAGCTCCTTGTGAATCTTTTTTTTTCTTTAGGCAACAAAGAGGGGGGTTGTTAGAAAATATTGCGCTCTGGATTTTAGGCGTAATTCTTTGTTGGGCGCTTTATAAGGCTCGAAGGCACTAATGGAATCGATCACGATATGGTGAACCAAACTTCGTGATAGGTCCGATATTAAATATTGCGCTTTTGGAAGTTCCTGCGGCTTAGGTGAAATTGAAGAGCAGCTCTTGGTAAATTTTTCTTGTGGATCACTAAATCAGGTGCTAGTTCGACCCCAAAAAAACGTTTTTTTCATGTATTTTCCAGTGAAGTGTTACTAGGCGAAGAGAGGCCGTGGTTCCAACTTGAAGATTAGAAACGTATTAATGCGTTTTCATATAACTAATTAAAATAGAATTAAACTCGGAATGTAAAATGTAACCTACTGTCTTAACATCCATATGTTCCGTTTGGAACGAAACCCGATGCACCGGGTTAGGACCCTGGAAACCCGATAGTAACATTCTGAATATGTTTACTACAGCAGATCTAAAACAGGTAGCGTGAAAAAAACTTTTTTTCCAAGGAAAGCGGTTTTAGCTCAGTTGGGAGAGCGTCAGACTGAAGAGATTCAGTCACAGTTAATCTGAAGGTCCTGTGTTCGATCCACAGAAATCGCATTTATTTTTTTTGTTTTTTTCAAGTTCCTTGTAATTGGTTTTTTTAATTACAACCATAATACGGTAATCTACCTAGTCAATATCAGGCCTCTTCTAAACCTACCAATGTCTCTACAATTCAAAAACGTAAACCTGGCAATGCCATATCTGTATTTCGTATCCATTATCGTTATATACAAGTGATAACACCCTTTTGGTGCAACCTTTTAAATTTAATCGTTTACCTTACCTCTAAGCTTAGGGTATAATCTTTGAGCGTGGTAGTTGATGGTACTCAATCTTTCAGTCTTAGGTCTCTGCACCTCCATACATCCCTTTAAGTCCTGTTCAAAACCTGAACATTGCAATGCACCTTCACCGTTAGATGCCCAGCAGTTTAACAACGACGACATCAACACAAAACACTGGTTGGTAGATTTAGCAACAGTTGGTCTTCTAAGCTTCAACCTTGGTAAAGGAGGAAGATTCTTTGGTGGTGGACCGACCTTCTTGTAAGCCATCGTTCTTGTACGTTACACTGAAAACTTCACGAGGTTTTTTTTTCCAACAGTCCTATAGTAAAAAAATCACATTGGTCGTGTGCACTACCATCAATTACTATATAACTAATAATCTATCAAGTCGTCAAACTTCTTCAACTTCAACAGATGTGCTCTTCTAGAGTACATATTAGAGTTCTTAACATCATGGAGTCGCCGTATGTTGACTAAGGGATATATCCGCTTGAAGCCCTTTGATCGGTTCATGTAAGGATTAAAGATCAAGGCGTCATATTCAAGGTATCCTGGATGCAATGGCTTAAACAACTTTCTCAACTTGAATTTGATGACGTGGCCAATGATCTTCATCATGCGCTTTTTGAGCTTGTTCAATCCACCTTCGTTAAAATACTTGATTCGGGCAAGGGTTGATACTTCATCTTCAAGGTTGATTAAGAACAATTTGAACAAATGGTTTCTCAAATTCTTCATCTGTCTCGACGAGGTAAGAACAAGACCATAATTTGGAATTATGTTAAATTCCTTTAGATGATAGTTGATAATGAGTAACGAATTAGAATCTGGAGATGGTTTGGAACTTGTCTCACACAATCTATACTGGTTGTACTTAATTGCTTGGTTTCTGTACATCAAAAGATTAGATGTGGTCTTGATAACCGCTTCAATCTCGTTTTGTAATGACTTCCTCATGGCAAGAATTTCGTTTTCTATACGAATAACGATATCCTTGTTTAAGGTTAGTGTGTTGTAGTTTTCGATGTCATTAATCAAGATAGTATTCTTCGGTGCCTCAAACACGTTATTAAATATCTCACTCACCTGCTCCATTCTTGGACCTTTCTCCAGATGCTCCTTGAACCTCTGTATAACTTTCGGATCAATATTGGTGGACTCCTCTTCATGCTCAATCATATCCAAATCACGTTTGTGTATTGGTATCTTTGTCCGAAACATCTGCAAATCTTCAATAAATTCTTGGGGAAATCTTGCCTTTTCATCAATGGGCCGAAGAGGAGAGCCTGAAATACTCTTGTCAAATCCCACGACATTGTATGGCAACTTTGCCAAGTTAGCATTAAATAATTTATAGTCCTTACCGAGATAAAACACATCGTGTTCGTTTCTCCTCAATAAACGGAACTTCTTGGTAATTCCGTTGAACTCCTGAATCAACCCAGTAACAGGGTCATCATACTTCTTCACTGCCTTAAGATGCTTCAACTGTACAGTCTTATCGCTATCTAGTCTATCGAGGTCCTGGTATATTTCTTCGAGGCGATCCATGTCTTCAGGGTTGAGAATATCAATCTCGTCAGGGATATTTCGGATTATCTCCTTTCTGTCGAGAAAATGCTGTGATGAATAACCAAATAGCTGTTTGCCCTGGTCAAAATTCTTCTGGATCGTTAAATCAATTGTTGTCATGTGAGACACTGTGTCATATAAGTTATTCATTCTGTCTATATTCCCCTGGTCATACAGAATGTGATTAGATGCTTTAGATGGTATGCTAGACGGGCTGACAGAAGCCGATTTCGGCGGAGGCGACTCATGATCGTCGTCCTCGGTTTTTAGGTTCCCTTGTTGGAGTGATATGCCCAAATTCTTTAAAAGTTGCTTGGGTTTCTCATCCTTACGTAGTATAGCTGAGTAATGAAATAACCGCTTAGGTCTGATCGATAACACCCTCATCACTAACCGATTCTTGCTAGAGTTACTTACTGGAGAGATCATTTGATTTTCGGAACCACACAAGACCCAGTCCCTATGACTATATGCAGGTGTTGCGTGCTATCGTAAGACAGAGATAGGGAAGTTACCGATTTTGGATCTCAGATTAATAGACTGGAAATTTAATTTGTGGAGTAGAGCATCTTGAATAGTTGTCTCGGTTAATAATAACCTGCTCCGCAAGTTATTCGTGGATTTTTTATAGTAATCACATTTTTACTTGGTAAGAGGTATAAATTTTCTCTTTTATTACGAATATCTCCACTGTAGGCTTAAAACAAATATATTAGCCTATTTTTCTTCCTTGTTTGACCTTTTACTTTATTCTTTTTACATAAAAACTCCTTTTCTAACTTACGGTGTTGCTTGTTTGCAAGTGCTTGTCTGGCCCTTTTCTCATTTGAGAAATATTTCTTTATACAATGAAGGTTATTGTATTCAAAAGTAACTCAATAGGAAATATTTTGCAACAATTCAGTGATTTCCGAATAAGTACAAAATTATAAAATTAATGCAACGTAATGGATACACCGGAGTCTCAATAGTATGCTGGACATATTGCTACCCTTGTGGTCCTGCTAATCCGTCTAATCCTGAAATTTTTACAGGGATCGACCAGGTTGCAAGTTCAATTTCTGAATGACTCCCGTGCCGCAAACTTAGAAATCTTATCGGGAAAAATTTGTTCTCCACGACAATCGGAAATTGCACCTATTCTAGTCTAGTGCTACATACGAATTGCAAGAACTAAAAAAATGGTATTATCTAATGTACAATGAATATATATCATATGGAAATCGTAAGGTCCGTTAGTTTTTCATGATTTTATTGCTTCAAAGCCAAAGCTGCTGATGATTGGTGATTGTTCAACTTGCGTAACAATTTATTCAATTCAATTTCTTCTTTAAGTGCTGTCAACTCTATTATTGGATCCACAATGTTACTATCTCTAGTGGGCGATGGGTTACTGTATGTGTAGGATGAACATTCCATGAGTGAGGAATTCGAGCCCACAGAAGAGACAGAAGACGAAGAGTGTGTTCTGTAATGCAGCGAGTGTGGAGTTGTTTGACCAGCAGACAACAACGAGTTGGAGGAAGAGATTGAAGTGACAGACGAAGATCTGGATGGAGCTTCCAATTGTGGAAGTTGTTCCTGTCTGATTTTTTGTTCTCTTCTTTGTTGGGACAAGAACTTTCTCATCTTGGCCGATCTGATAATATCGTATCTGATTGGTTCCAAGAATGAGTCAATGGCTTCCACCATGTCTTCATTCGTGACCTTGAGGTCCCAATTAAGCAAGTACAATAATTGTCTTTCCATGAGGTTGATATCTTTCGTGGAGAACAAGCCATCAGTATACTTGGCCCAGTGAACATTCTTTGGAGAAGAATCATTGTGGAATTTGGAGGATAAGATCAAGCAACTCAAGACTATTCTGTGTCTTGTACATGGCAAACCCTGAGCGTTTTTTGGCAACTTGTTCTTCAATTTGTTCAAGTAAACCAAGGTAGCCATGAGGGTTCCGGTGTAGACATTAGTGTAGCGAACTAGCTTGGATAAGAAAGTCATTAAGGAAGGTAAAGGTTTGGTTTCCGTCGAGGTGGCATAGGTTTGGTTCTTGGAGTCCTGGCATGGCAACACCTGTAAAGTTGCGACTACCAATTTGTGGATCATGTCTTGCGAGACTGGAGACGAGATGAAGACATCTAAAGCTTTCAAGTCAATAGCAGATACCATTATTAAGGAAAGTGGATATATTCAAAAAAGAAGATATTGAATGGACTGTTATCTTGGTTGGAAACGGATCATCTTATATGAATTTTCAAACTCCTGTTAACAAGGTAAACAGCAGTTTACTGTTTGGGATAAATTAAGACGCGAATTTGGGTGAGAACAAGACCGCGCAACACTCCTGTAGCGCGCGAATCGCGGTCCAACACCGATGAAAAAAAATTAGGAGCGCTACCTGTTTTCCTCGAATTTTATTGTTTTCTGCAGGATAGAGCCAACTTTCAGGGCCGAGACTAAATCATTAAGGAGGCTGAGGCGTGACAAAGGAGGTCTGTTCCTGAGGATCGGTAACTTGATATCACCACCGACAGACAAAAACGCAAAGTCGCTCCACGAATAAGATTTTTCAGGTATGTTCATCAAAATATTAGGGGATGCACCTTACAATTATGCCCCGATGGAGAGACATTGGGTTATTACAATAAAATAATTGTAATTAAAGAAAATGGCATTACAATAGGTAAATTATGCTAATGGAGCCAGATATCGTCTATTACTCCACATTGAGTATTTTGCCATCCTTGGCTGGCAATCTTTTCACACGATACTCTCGATTATTATTTTCCGCTGAATAAATTGTCATCGTCTAATTATTTCTTTTCCAGTTTTTGTACAAGAGTATTGACTATGATGTATTATTCTGCCAGTAATTAATACAAATTGGGCCCCAATTAGCCCGTTTGGTGTAGAAATTTCTTTTTGCTTCTTGGTTGTATTGTCTACATTTCTTCTTGTAACAAGTCGGTTACTAGGTAGAATAAGAAACCTTGTACATGTAACTCAATCTAGATTACATCACATCTCCTTTCATAACCCTTCAACGGACACGCTGACACGTAACTTTAAAACAATACCATACAGCGATAGAAAACACCAGACATTGAAAGACGCGCATGGTATGTCTAGAACCAACCACCAATTACCTCAACTCAATCGTCTTAAGGACAGTTCAATCGCATTCGTAGTCATTATTTACGTTACATTCTCGTTATTCACGCCACGGATTTACATTTTAGTAAATGAAGCCAGCGCAACACGCTGGATAATAACGGGCGGAGACTGTTGACTGACATCTTGATAATTCATTATGATTCAACCAATATATTTGTTCTCTTACTGGTCAATCTACATTTATTCTTCATTGGATCCACAATTGCTATGGCGAATTTCATCTTCTCCTCTCAAGCACCGCCCTGTTCTTAAGCCCGATTCTAACTACACAATACTCTTAGTTCGCATTGTTCCCTTGATACAAAGTAAAAGAAATAAACTAATGACTTGTGAAATTTATCAGAAATTTGGGTATACTGGGTCTGTCATGCAAAAGAGTACTCAGACTGGTGCACAGCGTTTTGTCGTCACTTAAATCCCACAAGTTACCAGGTTTATATTTTTCGCTTTAAAGATCGTCTGACCTTTCAAGAGTAAAACTGAACATCAACCTTACAGTCCCACTAGGTTTTGCGACTTGGTAACCTTTTTATAGTTTGAAAATTTTTTGCTATCGTAAAATAATTACCCGGCCATATTACACACAGGTTTTTAGGGCTATGTATGTAAACTATTTCGATTTTGCAGCTAAGTGAGGGGGGACATATATTACACTAAATATTAACATCGCTCTGATGAAGAGACATGAGTTGGTCAAAATGCAAATCATTAAAAAGTTCAAATGAGTCCAAAGCGTACCCATACACATTTCCATTGCCTTCTGAAACAAAAGCGCCTGCATCAGCCAAAGTCAGTGGACTCAAAGGATGAGCGGCGGGTGTGGCCGTCTTACCAAAGTCTGATTCTCCAAATGAAGAACCAGCTCCTGCAGCGTGTAAATCTGGATAATTAGTTGACATGTACAGGCCACCAAAATGACTTGGTGAACGACCACCCACTTGATTTCCATTATTATTATTATTATTGTTGTTGTTATTGTTGGCATGTTTAGGATCGTTCTTCATACTGACCATTTGAATCCACATTTGATCAATTTCTGAGTTTTCCACAAATTGAATATCTTCCAATTCAGATGAAGATGCCGATCCCACTGAAGAGCCTGGATTACTGTGCAACTCTTGTGCCATCCCGGTTGGAACATGTATGTTGTTTTGCGATTCTACAGACGCAGTAGCATTCTGGATATCCTTGTAATTTTCTGTGGGGTGTCTCAACTCAACATCGCCATTAAATGCATCGTTTGAGAAGTCCTTGGTTTTGCAGAATTTCTTAAAGCACACTTCAGTAATTAATACCATTTCATCAAGTTGTTCAAGTGTATATTCAGGAAAAACATGTCCATCTTCCTGCTGAACAAACTTATAGTACTCTTCTCCGACAACCAATTTCAAAAGATACGTATGTGCCTTCGTAACTCTCCATGCATAGTAGTAACGGTGACTCAACCTGGACATACCGAAAATACAGAAATTAACAACCCGTTCTAAAATCTTAGATAGCTTGCACAGTTTGCCATATTTCATTTTGTAGCCAAAATTGTTTCGCAACGCATGCTCGTGTGTGTCAGATGTCCGCATCTTATAGATTTCATAGTTCAACTTGATTAAAACAGAAAACAAAATGTGACTTGTTCTTTGAATTAAACTTTCAACAGTAGGATTCAAAATTAAATCAGCTGCTTCGCCAAAATTAATACAATTATTGGCAATCAATTCAAACATTGATGGGATTATTTCAGTACAAGTGATCCCCAAAAGCTTCTTGACATAAAAAAATGCATAGTCCATATCGTTCTTTCTTTCAAAATGAAGGTGTAAGTGAAAGAAAATAGACATCAAAAACCCCTTTAGATTCATGTAATTTTTGCACTTCATAACCTTGATAAAGGAATACTCATATACTTCCTTTGAAAAGGGCACTAAAAAACTGTTCAATGTTCCATAGCTGCTACTCAAAGCAGATTCCACGTCGGCTGTCAACTCAATCAATTTTGAAATTTTCATATCCTGGTGAATATCCAATGCCATGTCAACAACATCTGCAACCTTTTTATAATACCATTCAAAGTAGCCAAAGGAACTAATAACATGCTTCTCCATATCAAGGTCAGATATATTCTCATGCCCTTTCTTGAAATAAGGCAATCTTGTATCAAAGTGTCTTTTGTCAATAATAGGAGGGTTTCCGTATATGAATCCCAGTCTCAAATCACCAACTCTTAAAAAAAACCAAACCTTCCTGCCCACATTATTGGCCTTAACATCCTTCAACTCTTCGGTCCAGTTATCTGGCTCTCTGTTGAGGCCCATTGAATATGCCATTTGGACCAACATGCAACTATAGATCTGAGAATCACCACCATCCGCACCATCTCCGTCTTCTGGCGAAAACATCCGATAAATTCTTAATAAGAATGCACACTGCAATATCGCCAAATTGGTCCTTCTAAACAAATCAAACTGATCAAGACACAACTGAGCCAAATCAATTAGATCAATGTTGACCGGGTTGGATAACAAGTATTTTAATTCTTGGGCTTTAGGAGAAGGATCCTCGGTCTTCAAATTATTTTCATTCTCCCCATTTCGATTAGTGAATAATGCTAGATACGTTAACCGTAAAACGATCAACAAGATACCAACATTGGCCAAGTCCAATCTCCTCTCAACCTTCAAAACTAGAATTTGTTCATCCTCGTAACCTTCAGGACCTAAGATTTTGGTCATTTGTGTCTTAAAATCATTCTCATCCAAAAATGGCACGTACGGATAAATTGAGATAAAGAACTTGTTGATATATGTCCATATCACTTTCTGTTTCGGTAACATCATTTTTATCTTTTCAATTAAATGTAACTCCTGATCCACGTTCTCTTCGAAAAAAGTAAGCCCAAGAGAAATAGCGTTTTTATTCATGGCTCTTCTTTTGATTCTCCCTCGATCAGTTTCGTTACAGTCTTCATCCTTCTCAGATTTCTTGCCATCATTTCCCATATCATTATCTATCGGATTTGATCTCATCAGAGATGCCTTTTGGACATTTTCATACAACCTCACATCGTTAAGCCCATCCCTATCTATGGCTTTCTCTCGGAATATAGTTTCAGAATCAAGTGCTTCCTTTCTACCCTCTTCGCACTCTCCACCACTGGGTACGATCAAGGACTTTGGCACATTGATATTTCTACTAGAATACTCTGTGTCAGTACTAAAAATTACCGGCTTGGCTCTTGAGGTTTCTTGGATCTTGTGGATGGCATCTGCTCTTGACATCATCATATACTTCCAAAGACTATGCAATCCAGGATCAAGTTTTAAAAACGCAATCCATGACAATGGTCCTATATTAACTCTTCGTGATTCCTTTTCATAGATAGGGGAATAGCTGTGGTATAGGTTCATTGTTTCATCCTCAGATGGATATGGATTAACGCCAATAAAGATAGGGTTATTATCAGGGTTGTACTTGTAAATACCATGGTTGAGACTTGGGCGGACAGGGTCTGTAGTTGGTTGTTGTGGTGTCCACTGTAGAGGCGGAAGTTGGATACGACCATCTTGAGAAGACGCGCTTGATGGAATGTCTGGTGTCAACCCGGTATATCGTTGATTATTGGCATATGACAGAGTGGATTGGTTCAACGTGGGGACTGAAGGCAGGACACTTGCCAAGGACGAGCCCTGACTACCCAGAGACGAGGATTTTCCATTTTGTCGATTAACCGACTCCTCTATTTCCCTTATCTTAATTTTTAGACGTTCAAGTTCGGATTCCACCTCAGGGTTACTGCTTGTTACGGATGAATATGATCCTACCAGTCGTTCTATTGGTGGTGGAAATGGAGCAGGTTTTGCTTGTTGGACATGGAAGGTGGTTTCTAAACCTAGTCGTTTCATGAGATCATTAGTGTTTTTCTTACTATTTGACATGGAATGATTGCCCTGAATGGATGTAAATTGGCTTTTCTTGTGTTTGGGATCAGCATCCTTTGATTGAAAATGTTCTGATATTGTCTCTGGATAGTCACACAGGTCAGCCACATTGTATTTCAAGCATGACAGACAGGGGTGATTTCGATCACACTTGACTTTCCGCTTCTTGCAGTAGTTACAGCTAAGTGTTAGCCGATTACGCTTCTTTACTGGCTGTTTATCCATCTCTTTACTCATGACTAATGGTGTTTATTTCGTTCGCTGTCAATCCAAAGTGAAGCACCGGAAATAAGATGGGTTCAGCCTTGGGTCTCCGAATCCGGCATATATACGTATATTTCAAAGTTTAATTTTAGTTTGCTACCAAGAGAAAAAAAGGGTCTGTAGGGCTAACCCAGATGAAACAATGCTAAGCATAAAAAATTTGAAATTCTAACGTAAATCAATAGTCATTTCTAGTGTTGCTTCGAGTTGATGCTTTTAGTGCAGATATTTATCCGAATAACCATAGATCTCGAATAATTGTATTAATTCATCATTACTCACATTCAAGCTGTCAAACACTGCATCATTCCAATTAGAGTACTTATCCGAAAATGGTCCGTCTTCTGTAGTATTTAGATTGCTCGCAGTAGTTGGGTGATTTTCCACAGAAAAAGGCGGCAGCATCAGGGCTCCCACAGGTGTTGAAACCGAGGTGACTAAGCCCAGTGAATTAAGGCGGCTAACTGGGTTTAGAGAATCGGGATACGGAAGATTAAATCCTGCCGATGGAACTGATTGTAGAGTGAGACCAGTTTTTGAAACATTCTGTTGTTCTTTAGCCGTTCGAAACTCCTCACAGAGTTTGCAAAGGTAATCAAGTTCATGAATAGTAAAGAATTCCAACATGTTTGTTCCCTCGTGTGAAAACCTCAGATCTCCCCGTGTCTTCTCAAAGAATACTTGAGGGTTATCCATACACTGTTTAAGCACAAAGTAAACAATAACGTAAAGTTTGTACGAATTGATATAAGTACGGCTCAACTTTCGAAAGTGCCCCACAAACAATTCAGCCTGTACTAAAACCACCATAAACAAATTATCTATTACATCCAAACGAGTCTTCAAAGATGGTTCCGACATGAGTTGTTCAGTGACGCCCTTTTTATGATGTAATAATCGAACAAAGAACAGCGCAAGGAATGAATGTGTCTTGACCATGGTTCTTTCTCCCACTGAGGTTAAAATATAGTCATAATTTTTTCCAAACAGTTCCACTGAATTATCCAATGCATAGGATACAATATACACCAATTGAACCACTGATTTTATATAAATCTTGAAAAGTTCAATTCCAGCCTTCATCGATGGGGTTTTGGACTTATTGTAATCATTTTCATAATGAATAGCAATCATATAATACATGCAACATAAGTTAGCACGCAACTCGATGAACAGACAAAACTTAATTACCTTGATTATGATTTCTTTGTGCTCTATGCTATTGACTTCATAATTTGAAGTTTTTACTGGAATGCAAATACAATCCCGAAAGAAATCTTTACCAAAAAAGTCAAAAAACAACTTCTCCAAATGGTTGGTCTCCTCCAAAATTTCAATAACCTTGGGCTTATTTCTAACATTGGTGATTTTATTAACAATTTTCCGATAGGAATCACAAATTTGTCTGTTGTATCGCATAACACTCTCCAACTGACCATTTATATCATCCTCAATGACTGGTGGTTCAACATCACTGATATCTAAGCTTGGAACATTTAAATTGGTTCCACAGTGAATGGCTGATTTGGCGTCATAATTAACCAAATACTGCCACAAATTTCTCCATGTTCTTATTAATGTATCTCTTTTGCTGATTGCTTCATGCGCAACATAATATGTTGGATCGCGGTTTAGACCTATGGTCATGGCATGCTGCATAATCACCCCAAATTGTACAAGACCATCGACAGATCCTAAACCAAGGGAATCGTCTGGAGCAACTTGCCGATAAAAATGAAGGAGCGTAAGACATTGGACCAATTTAAAGGACGAATTTGAAGCAATTATTTTATTTGACAAGCAGAGATTTACAACAGAAGAGAAAGTCTCGGTGTTCACTCTCTTCATATCCCTAATTATTGCCTTTTCTTCATCACTGTATTCAATGACATTAACTCCATTATGTACCAAACTCATGTACCCCAATCTCATCACTATCAATAGAATACCCATAATTAATAGATCAATTTCTGATTCGATTGAGGCCGTGGTATACATTCCTGTAAAATAGGGAAAGTCAGGGAAAAGTGATTTGACATCCATAATCAATGAGTTTTCATCCACAATGGGTATAAATGGATGAACAAATTTGAAGAAACGACTCATTGTCAGAGACATGGTGACCCCCTCAGGAAGGATTTGAATAATTGCCTTTTCAACAATGGAATAGAATTGCTTTCGGGTCTTTTTAGAAGTGTAAAGTGATTGCAAACCGGGAAGAATTTGTGGTAAGTTCATGTTTGTTGGTTTATGCTTATTACGATGTGACGGTGAACTTTTGGTATCACTTCTGTTACCATTCAGCCTTGTTTTCAGTCCTGAACTATTCAAACTTGTTGGGGTATTTGAGATGTCAGACCTACTACCATCTGAATTGTAAGATTTCCAAGATTCTTTTACATTTTGATCTTCCTCATCTTCCTCATCCTCCTCATTGCTCATTTCATTACCACTTTCACTCATCTCTCCTATCTTTTGGACAATTAAGCCATCTTCTTCTACGACATCACCTGGTTCGTTATCAACATCTTTCTTTGAATCTACCTCAGAAACAATGGAGCTGGGCGAGGACATGGTCACATACAGTCTTTTAAGGTGATTGTTCAGTTGCACATCGCGGCCATTATCCGAGGCCGACAAGAGCGACGAATTTTCTGGACTGACTTGTTTTTTGGATCCTGGTTTCGTGAAATTGGAAATCTCTCCTGATTGGAAGAGTAGCACAGCAAAATTTCTCATAATTTTCATGAATGGATCACTCTTGGTCAATCCCACAAGGGAGAGTGTACCTTGTTTCTGCCACATAGGCCCCTCGATGGCCAAAGAATAACTGGCATTTGTAAATACAATGATGCAATCTTCTGGGTTAAGAGAGATGGTGGAGTTAGGTCCCAATGGGATTGAGACTAACAATGCTGATGGATTATTTTCCAGGGTGTCTGGTATAAGTTGTGGTTGTGGCTGTGGTTGTGGGAGTTGAGTTGGTTCTGGAATGACATCTTGCTTTGATGGGTAAACCTGGTCAGTTCCCTGGTACAGATTTGTAGGCAATGAATCAACGGGATATGGTGGTTTAGACGGGGATATGTATTTAGGGAATTGTACTGTGCTTGGGTTCTGTACTGTAGTATTATAAACCAACACGTTCTGTCCATCATGATTTTGGTAAAATTCTCGGGAGTTTACTGCCGGAATCTGGTGCTGAGGAATATATTGAGGCTGGTGTGGTGCATGATGTGGTGGAAGGGGCGACGCATGTAGTGGTGCTACATGCGGTTTGTATCCTGGGACTGGTTGTGAAGTGGGAATTTGGTGGAGTGTCGGTAATGGTTGGCTAAGATTGAGTGGAGGGAGATGCTGGGAATAAGATTGCGGGTAATGAGGCTGGGAAGGAGCCGCTTCAGGTTCAACATTGTCGTTTTCGTAGAAACACAAGTGGGCAATGGACTTGGATCTACACGAGCCACATACGGGCCGTACACGATCACACCGGGATTTGCGCTTACGACAGACGGAACAGGATGCAGGGACCCGTAGCCGCTTTCTGTTCAATACGTCCATGTAAGCCTGATGACAAAGATTATGTAGTTTATGTGTGATTATTAAAATGCTCAGAACGCGGAAGTATGGAGAAGACCCACCAACTCGGGGTCCAAATACGATTACATAATATTTAGCAAACCCCTACAATAATATTTTGCATGAATACCAAGAGCCAGCATTGTAGACAGTAAATACCTCAAGCAGTTACATGGCACAAGAGAGCTACAGCCATAAGAGGGGATTTCGTTATGTGTGTTGGTGTGTAGGTTTTTTTCTCTCTCTCTCTCTGACTCTCAGCCAATGATGGAAGACACTGATTGTTCTGCAAGTGAACAATCGCGCTCCAATTTCCCGATTCGCCACACTAGTTGACGCCTTATCATGTTACCCCTTATCTTAGCTCTTGTGCTGTTCTGCTGTCCTTGCAAAATACATACGCCACGGGTTCGGTTGCATTACAAGGAGACTTTAATGCAGATTGGTGCAGAACTCCGGCAGGTACTACGGTAGTCCCCCCAGATTTTGCTGGTGGCTACAATATTTTCTCCAAAGCTAATCGCCCGCCTTGTTCTCCAACATAGACGCAAATCTAAAAGTTGCGCGAGATAATCTGCGTTGTCTTGCTAATTTTTTTTCTAGTCATTTCTTTTTTTTTTATTTTTAGTTCGTCTAACGTCTTCTTGTTACATAAGAAATGAGGTAATATTTCTTACATTTTTCACGAGACGTGTTTACGCGTTTAACACGTACCGTACCGTGACATAGTTAAAATAAACGCAATGAGCTCCGATAATGAAGCTCAATATGATGATCTAGAAGACTTTATTGCTGATGATGAAGAACCTAAGCAAGAAAACGAACTGGACAAGGAAGAGATTGAGGAGGAAGCCGAAGACCGAATCCGTCAGTTGAATACAGCATTAAAACCAAATGAGTCTCAAGCCCAAAAGGTCTTGAAAGTTCACATTTCCATTTTGGTCTCCGCATTGGGAGGTCCAGACTATGCATCCGGTGTCAGTCCACCACCATATAAACTTGGTCATGATGCATTGGCGTGTTTGAAAGATATCAAGCGCTGGATCAAATCTGTCGATGAAAAGAAGAATAGTTACGAAGTGGCATTGGCATGTGCTGAGTCCAACTTAGTTACCAATGATTTGATCGTCATATTGTGCCAGTGGGATAAAAAACAACAGAATAAGAGAATGATGGAGAAGATCATGCTCGCCTGCTTGGAATTAATTGTTCTTTTAACATGGCCCGTCGAATTACATCCAGAACTGTCTGATTCCCAGAAGATTTTGTACTCCGACGTCAAGAAGGCCCAACTTACGTATAAGAAGGCAATTTTACTGTACAATAATGGGCAGACTTTAAAGGCAATCATTCGTTTGGTGTTACCTACTATTGCAAAATCGAAATTGGACCGAGAGCCACGAGACAATGCGATCCTAAGATTGGTCTTGTTCTTTGTACGGAATATTCTCTTTATTGAACCAGCAAACTCCTCCGTTTCTTCCAAATCTTCGAAGCAGGTTGTTGGCCAAGACAATTTACCGGCCAATGTAATCTACGACGATATATCGCTCAATACCGTACTTGCTGCCTACAAAAAGAATAAGGTTCTCATGCTTTTGCTAACCATTTCCGGCTCAATTGGTAGCGACTTTGATAAAGAGATGTTTGGACCCATATGCTTGGAAAGCATATATTTAATCGTTAGAGGAGTCAAAGTAAGCGACATATTAAAACCAACTACAGTGACACAGTCAGCAGCACCACTTGGAAATGCATCAGAGCCTCTTCAGTATGTAACCACGACTTCAGGAATGCAATTACAAGATCTTTTGCAAAAGGAATCCAAAAGACAACAGGTACAAAACCTGAATCTTCAAACAAGACACGGAAGGTTTGGGTCTTTGCTCTCCATTAGAACAAGCGACTCTGACTCTCTTGTTATTTCAGGACAGGAAGCATTATTAAACACCGATTCTTCTCTTGAAAAGCTAGACAAAACGAAGAAATGGAACAACCGATCGTCTTTCAAGTACGATTCTGATGATTTTATCTATACCACCGAAGTTTATTTGAATTCTTCTGGACGGACAATATTCAAGGAATTTATAGATCAGTTTTTGACAGGAGGATGTTTCAACAACTTAGTGGAATGCATCAGTTCCATTTTCTCTGGGATCAGTGATCTTTCTCTCATTAACGAGTATGAGAAATCAAACTACTTTCTCATAATAGCATGGTTCTTCAATTATAAAAGAGAGCTGAAACTGACTTCAGATGACTATGGCTCAGCAGGTGCTGCTCTCAGTGAGATCAACTTTATTTTAATTATTGGCTACTTCAGAGAATCATTCCTGCTCAGGAGATGGAGTTCTTTACATGCAGCCATGATTTGCTTTCAGGAGATGCTTTTAATATCCAACTCACTTTTTGGAAAGCAGAGGAATGATGTTGAAGAAGACTCTCAGCATGAGATTGACCGTGAATTGGCAGAGGGAATTATTAGAAAGTTGTTTTCATTCAATGACTTCATAAACATGATTATCCAGATTCCTCAGACCGCAGCTAGACATTCTCCTACTTATTTAAAAGTGTGCATTTCTGTGGTTCACATCATCTTGAAGTCATTTGAGACCTTTGCCAACGAAGATATTAAGTTGTACGTTCAATCAAAACGTAAAAGAAACAAGAAGAGAATCAATAATCTTGATAAGCACACAGAAGATTCGTTACGTGATGCTATAGAGGCAGGATCAGACGAGGAGGATATTAATGAGAGATTAAAAGAAGTTAAGCTTGAAAGAAGTCTCGACTATAAGGCAACTGAAGTCAGATTTTTCCACACGGCAATTGTGTCGACATACATTGAATACTTGTGGAGATATCAAGAACTAACTAATCAAGAAATCAAGCGATGCTTATCTTACTTTCATAGACTCTTTGTTGTCCGCAAAGACTACACTGGGTTGTATCGATTGGATTTCATGCAATTGATTCACAAATTGAGAAACTTCTTACCTCGTGGTTCCTCGATCCGGAACCATGTCGAAGAATTTATCTACTATTTCATGAAGAAGTTCAAAACTGCATTTGAGCGATTCCCAAACCCCATTGAAATACTCTTCCCTCGAATTGAAGATTCTCAGTGTAAAGTTTTCCTTGGAACTGGGGATTTGTATTATAAACCTGACACTAATAAATCAGTTCCTCGTCTAGCAAAAGAGTTGGAATTTGTTCGTGAGCTTCTGGTGGACGAACAAGTCAAAGTATTGGTTAGTGTTTTGTTCTTACAAGAGAAAGAGTTTGTTGTGACATGGTTAATCAGTGAGTTGAAACGAATTATCGAAGATCGAATTCTTAAGGAGGGAGTTCAAGAATTGCAGGGAACTCATCAAATACGCAGATTGCTTATCAATAATGGAAACCTTCGGTTATTGCTTCGTATAATTGGTTTTGATCTTCCTTTTGTCATGGACGAACCGTGTGAATTAGGTACGTCAGTTTCTAACAATAAATTGACTGAATTCCTCGAGCTTATTGAGAAATGGAGTCAGGCCCAACCAGTTGTCTTTGAGGATGGCAAGGATGCATCTTTCTTCTTGAGAGCAACAGATACGTACTATCCTGTTGATGACGAAGAATTCAACGGAGATATTGATATCAATGAAGATATTGCATTCGAAGCAACACCCAGGGCAGATAGGTTAGATGATGGTTTGGATGACTTGGAAGCGTTAGAGCGAGCAATAGAGGGCAGAACCTCGGAGAGAGGTAAATCTTGGGTTAAGAACAAGCCAGCAAAGAAGAGATCAAAGAAGCGAGAAAGACACGCTCGACCATCTTCTTTTAAGGTGAACTCAGACGACGAAGGCAGTAGTGGCATTAAGTCCAAGGCTTATGTTCGTGAATCTGACGATGAATCCGATGAAGAGAAGGAAAGGGAATTCTTCGAAAGAGAGGAAAGATTGCGGAATTTGTTGAGTGAAACTGGAGGAATAGTCAATCCTACTCAATTAAAAGAGTTCCAAAAGGTGTGGTCATCGTTGGAGAAGAATGGAACTACTCCGGCAATTTCCCGAGCGATTGCTGAAGCTTCTTCGATAAAACTTCTGGAGAACAATGAAACTGCGGAACAAGATGTCTCAAACGCTGGTGAAGGAGACAGTGATACAGAATCTACAAAGCGGGTTCGTGACGAAAGTGACGAAGAAGCTCCAGTTTCTAGAAAGCGGAGGATTATAATTGATGAGGATGATGAATAGAAATTTTATGACGGTGTGGCCTACCAGAGGTAATTTAGTCATCCACGCAGTGAGCGGGGCTAGTGTTGTTAATACTTGTCCTTATACTCATGAAGGAGCTTATCATCATGACCAAGAATCCAAACACCACGCAGCAGATACCGGGAATGGCTTTGGTGAATAAGAACCGTTTCTTTGCCAGTTTATCGGTAAGGTCGGTTTCTTCCCATTTTAATTTTAAATAGCACATTGGAGGAATAATGTATGCCATTAATGAAGCCGAAGTAGCTCCAATGAGTTCAAGAATGATCCCTAAATTGCAGGTGAATAATGAGACAGCCATTGACGAAAACACAAGTAACGTAGTAAAGATGAAGTGCTGACGATTGGAAAGCTCGAGATCAGCCGAGCTCCCATCACTGGCAAGCACAATATCCTTGATAACGTCCCTAACCACAAAAATCTCGAGGGGGAACGTTGTAAGCATGTTGAGACCAAAGCAGAACCGAGCTACGTTAATCCAATTGTCGTCGCTCTTGAAGTTATTGAGAATGTTCCCCTTGGTGATGTCCCCAAAGTTGAGGAACCCGTTGATCCCCATGACCAAACAACAGATCATCGAAGCAACGCATGCGATATGCGTGAGCTTTGAAAACCGTTCAATGGTGGCATTTTTCATGGAGTTGTAGATGAACATTGTGTTGTGGTGGCATACCAAGGCAAAGGAAATAACTGAGATTCCCTGGAACAAGTTGTAGTTGACTATCCATTCGGCCTTGGTGAGTGGAGCCTTGAGCAGCAGATCGATGAAGGGAGCACGCACCACAGTTAAGACAACAATAATTAGCATACCAAACAACGCGAAACCCGAGGCCTTAGCAAGCTTGGAGATATCTCTATTGAGCGATAGTGGATACGAAATGCATGTTGTAAAGACAATAATGATTGTGTTACGGTGAAAAAACCATGCCAACCATGAGCCTTGACCCCACACCGACTGGGGAATAAATGCCCGAAGCACATGGGGAATGGTGTCTCCAATAATCACACAGAAAGCCATACATCCACCATAAGCAAACGATGAGATCGAGAACAAGAGAAGAATTTTACCGTATGTACCATAACAGTGAAATACTGTGTCCTGGTATGATTTGGTGTTGGAAAGTGTAGCGTTGATCACGATAAGCCGTAATGTCCAGTCAATGAGCCATGCAAGTGCTACCATTGCCACTATACCACCCACAAGGCCACTGTTGCGGAACGCAAATGGCTGCCCAATAATGCCGGCACCAAGAATTGAGTTGGCCATGTTCATAAATGCCATCTTCATGTTGGAACTACCTTCGTCGGAACTGGAACTGGCAGGCGTCTCCATAATCTCATAGTCATGCGATTCAAGCTCAAATTCCTCGGGCTCGTGTTCGGGCCCGGTTTGGGTATTCGGTACTGGTAAATAAGACATGGTTGTCAGTTTGAAAAACTATGCGTGTTTGTTGATTTGAAACTTTAAACTTTGTAGACGTGGAAGAAAAATGGAAAACAGTTGTATTTCGCCCGAACTTACGTTGGAACCTTTTTCTACACTTCTTATGAAAGGAGCTCATAGGGCTCAAGCCTCTACATGTTGTCTACCGACTGTGATTTAATCGAGTTTTCTGGTTTTATCGCCGATATGTAATCAGACGCGCCGACGAAACTGTAACCTCGGCAACCGGCGGAAACTCGTGAGACAAGCTCCAGAATACTTCCTTGTGTAATTACACTTGAAAATCTTTGACCCACACATGAGCCTATGCAAGAGATCTTGCTTAGAGAACAGTAAAATGCTAACGAGGTCGTTTATGTTAATGTAATTTTGGAACCATAGATCCAACAACTCTACAGTAACTACGCACGAGAAACCAGGTTTCAAGAACTGCAGAAGCCATACCACCAAGTAACTTCTCACGAGCTTGTTTCTAAATCTCTAATTCTAATTTCTCATAAAACTTCCGTGACGGTTGATTCGATTACAGCAGTAGCATGCTAGCAATTTCCTGGTACTGGTGCGATGTAAATTTTGGTTCGCGCAAACTCATCTTCAAACCTCATCTCATCATGTCTGGAAGAGGAAACTATAAAGGCAAAAGATATGTTGACAGCCGGGAATCGAAGTCTAGAGATATCAAGAAAGCTCTTACGCATAGAGCAAGATTGAGAAAGAATTACTTTAAGTTATTGGAAAAGGAGGGCTTACCTCAGGACCAACCCCAGGAGCAAGATGAACCAGTAAGACAGCCAGCCAAGAAACCTATTAACTTTGCCGAGAGAGCTAAAGTTGCCAAGGAAAGAAAAGAACAGGCCAGAAAAGTCAAACTCGAAGCTATCCAGCAGAAACGGAAGACCATCGAACTCAAATCAAGAGAAAGGGAGAGACAAAGAGAACGGTTATCCAAAACCACAAAGACAGGACAGCCATTGATGGGTCCTCGTATCAACAACTTGTTGGACAAGATCAGAAAGGATATGGAATAAGAACTTTTTACTTCGTCATCATTTAATTTTAGCATCATAAAGGGGAATATATATATAATATGTATAGGATTTAGAGTCCGAGACTTTGTTTGAATCTCACAAACATCATCACAAAATCGTAGATATAAAGTGTGCTTACCCTTCTATGGTACGCCCACCAGTTATTGACATATGCAATTGTGCCTCTGAACCAATACTGGTTACTAGCATCTGAGATTTCTTCGTTCTTTTCATCATAGACAACCTTTGCACAATAATTTGCGAGAATCAAGAACGTTCTTTCGGGTCCCAATGGGTTGTTGAGACTCTCATCCAAGTTACGGGTTAAGTCATTAGTCTTGAGAATCAACAACACCATCCGCGGCATCGAACTTAAAATCTCCATTAAATCCTCCAACACCCCTTGCCCAGAATGCAACTGCCTCTGGATATTGACCATTTCATCATCGGTCCGTGTTTTTGAAATATCATACTTGAGTGCGTTCTCAGGCGCCCGGCCCGTGATGGCAGAAGCGAAGATCCGAAACTTCTGATCTCCTTCAATTCCAGAAAATTTGGAAGCATATTTCTTCATTGCATCAACATCTCCATCCAACACGGCGAGCCAGAAATGTGCATAGTCCCGTTTCATTTGAATAGGAATGTTGCGGTACAATCCGTGATCGTATAACACAATCTCAAAGTTGAATCCACGGTGCGATTCCTTGGGATTGACACTTCTGATAGCAAGGTTCCCACCGTGTGGATCACAGTGCAAACCAACTTCAGGGGTGAAAATCATGTTATTGAAGATATGAGACAAGCACGAAGACACTTGAGATGGACTGATATTATGGTCTTCCAAGTACTTCATGTTATCTAATCTTGCACCACCAACGTATTCCATGATAAGGATTCTCGATTGAGCGGATATAACTTGGGGAATTCTTAAGGCCGTCACATTCTTGTACTGTTCAAAGTACTTGGCAGTATTCTCAGCATTGCGACCTTCATTGGTGAAATCAAGCTCGACAAAGATCGAATTCTGCATTTCATCTCCCAACCAGGTGAGTGGATACTGTGGAAATAATTTGTACATGAGGTTGAAAACCGTTTTGGTCAAGTAGACGTCTAATGGTACAAATTCCTGGAGCGATGGGTGCTGCACCTTGACAGCGACCCGTTCTCCAGTCTCTCTCAATTTGGCAAGATGGACCTGTGCTAATGACGCAACTCCGACTGGATTTGAGTTGAATTCACTAAACATCTCGTCAATGGTGATACCTAAGTCGCTGACAAACATCTTTTCAATCTCCTCCATTGATGATTGTGGGCATCTGTCTTGAAGTGGAAGCATGGTGTCGGTCCATTCCCGAGGTAACAAGTATGTTAATGCAGTGATGTGTTGTCCCAACTTGATATATATCCCCCCATTCTTTTCCAATGCCTTTAAGGTGATCTCGGCTGCCTGTTTGTGCGTCTTGGCCAACTCTCGTGTACGCTCTTCTTTCGTGTCGTAGTCACGGTACAAGGTGTCATTGTAGAGTCTGAAACAGCGCAATGTGGCCACGGTAACCACAGCAACTCTTTCCCCGGTCAACACAACATGATGCACCGTATCGTTGGTGGCATACAATATCGAGCCTGTAAATCCGATGGTCAATCCCACCTTAAAAAATCGGTTGAACCGCACGGATGGTTTCGGTACTGTGTGTGTTGTATAACGACGTGCAGCTCCCGTGGCGACATGCTGCGACCACCTTAGCATGCTATTTCCGAACATTTAATCTGCAACTCAAAAAGAATGAACGATATTTCTCTGCAAATACGATCGAGATTGGTTGGCACGTGAAAAAAAATCACTACTGAAAATTGCTTTCAATATTGTCGGTTTCGAGCCCTCCAAAGTTGATCTGCTCAAAGATTCCTTCGTTCAGAAGGAAATCAAAGTCGAACTCGGTGAATGCTTGGGTATCGAAATTAGCCGTGGGACTAAATCCGGCCATGGCTTCGAATTTGATGTCGGTTGACGGTTCCGATTCGGATTTGATCTCGGACTTGAATTCCTCGCGGTTTCTCACCGTACTAAGCGGCAGACTGGTATGTGACAGCAGTTTCAGGTAGAAACTTTTGGGCGAATCGCCTCTCACATTACTTTCAAGCAATGGACGTACACCTTTCTTGATTGCTTGATGGTCAAACGGACATTTCCTCTTTTTCCCACCGACATCAGGGTGTCCTGCTGGAGGCTTAACGTTATCCACCGTGGTGATCTGCGAGATGGGACAACGTGCAAATTTGCCTTCGTTTGAGGGAGAAGTATTTATCTCGTTGGCCAACACTGGGCACTTCTCTCCCAATTGGAGCCCAGTGAATCCCGGTACGTTAGTATGCATCTTAGCGTAGTTGATGGTAGACATCTTGCTCGAGTTCTTGACGAAAGTCATATAGAAATTCCAAAGCTTGGTAAGCTTACTCGACTTTTCTTGGTCAAGTAATGAACTCTTTTCAAGAAGACCCACCGTTTCCTCCACAATGGACACAATATTGGTGAACACGTAATCCATAATTGGTATTCCTTCCTCACCAATAATCTGGTCAATAATCGGTCCACCATACAACTTCACTTGCTTTCGTAAGACCTCAGGAGCCTCACTATTTTCATGGAACCGGATTAAAATTCCAACAATAAACTGGATCCATCTTGTCAAAAGTTCTGTCACCGACAGTAACACATACTGAGCATAGAGAGGATTGAAGCCTTTAATTTCGCTCTGCAAATATACGACATAGCCGTAGAATCGGGTAAATAGATTGGGAAGAAGACCCAGAACAAGCTCAGAATCATTCAATTCCTCACCCTGTAAGAACAACACATATTGCATAAAGTATCGAAGGTAATGCAAAATGGTATATACCTCGAATTTCCGAATGTAACGTAAACGCCTGATAGCAGGGTCCAATAACCACGTACTACACTGCTTAATTAATTCTTCAATGGTATTCACCGTAAGTTTAGGATCACCAATCTTTGTAATACCATGCGATAAAGTGGAGGAAATTCGAGCAATCAAGTAATGGACATGAAGGGTAATGGTTAAATCATCCAAGTTGCCTGTATCCAATTTGGTGATGTATTTAAGATGGTACAGCACAGAGTCAGCCTCCTCAAACTTAGTATACAATACCTTGAGCAACGAATCCAATTTTTCGGAATGTTTGATCAACGGCACAATACTAAAAGTTGCAAGGTTGGCTAACCGTATAAGATCTGTCCATAAGTGACACATGTGGATCTTGAGATCTTTATTTTTGCGTTTGGCTTCATTATCAGCAAAGACTACCAATTCTGGATCTTTCCAGATTTCAATGGCAAAGTCATCTTTGAGGATAGCAAGAAGAAGGTTGGTGAAAACAGAAGTAAAGTCGGCCTTGTTATCAGCACCTTGTTTCTTATACACCGAAACAAACCGGTTTAGGAGTCCAACTCTACAAGAAATACTAGCCAATGAAGGGCCTGGATCGCCGTTGAGATGACATGCAACAAGTAGATAGTCCAGAATTGTTTGATGAATGTTAGTAGACTTGTACCCCAAACTGGCGTAAATCACTTCTGCTGGGAAAAGTGATTTGAAAGTAGATGCCAAAGGTTCTTCCATAGTTATAAGGTTCAGACGAAGGACATCGAGAGATTCTTCCACGATTATTGCCAACATGCTCAAGTATGTTCCCTTCATATGGAGTCGGCAAAAAAGTGAATCATCCGAATAATTCTGTGTCGGTCCATTAATAAGATTAATCGAGATATCTTTCCCGTTCTTTTTGATAATGTTCTGGATATCCTTTTTAAAGAAGCTAAAGAGATCCTTGGACTCCACATCGTAGTCGTTGTTGAAGTAGAAGTCGATAAGGAAATAAAGCTGCTTGTAGTTGAGCTTATCATTCCCTCTACAAAGACAGAGGGTCGAGTTCCAAAGGTTTTGAATCTTGAGAAGCACTACCTTGGCCTTCTCTTCTGCGTCTTCGAATACTGGAGTTGCTAGCTTCTTTGGTGCCAGAGTAACAGCAGTTGTTGTAGGATGTGGCGAGATAGAGTGTGGACTAGGAGTCGACTGTTCTTCAGTCATAAAGTTGAAGTCACATTCAATCACGGGACACCGGTGGTCCAGGGTATTTGGTGGGGTGGTAGAGTACGTGAAGTCGATCTCGTTGACACGATAAGGAGATTTCTTGACGGCCGGGACGTTGGGGGTCTTGAGCATGTTCATTTTGTATGTGTGGTAGATCTTTTGAAGGTTAGTGATCTTGAACCAGAGGGTGGTGAGCTGTGGATCAAGTTTGATAAGGTTGACCCAGTTGAACGTATCGGTGTGGAGACGTTTAGTGATAGTTTTTGAGAGGATCAAATAAGTCAAGTCATCGGAGATTTTGAGTTTATCTCGGTTAAATACTGATGCTGGACAAAGTTTGTTTAGGATGGTGACAAAGCGTTGGGCATCGGTGTGGTCGACTCGGGGCAGGAGTTGTTGAAGCACTGCGAGTTGGCGCTTCAAATCTTCGATTTCTTTTCTCTGGCTACCGATAGTACGTTCCAGCTGGAATTGGAGACGGCGTAACTCTTCCAGCTGTTGGATGGGAATCTCCTGGTTATCTTCAGAGACGGTTGATGAGGACCACGATGGCTCGAGATAAGTGCACGAATGCTGCACTCCGTTACGGATACACCCACCACAGACAGGCTTGACTTTATCACAGCGGACTTTTCGCTTTCGACAGTTGAGACACGAGGTCGGAACCCTGTTTCTCTGGCGAGGCATGTCAGTCAACAGAGAAAAGTGGCAAGACGGTTTGTCGTATCTATAATTTTATAACTGCAATTTGCGACCGCACTAAATGCGAGTCGGATTACAGCGCCAAAAAAAAAAAATTAAAATATGCTCGAAAGCGTATCGCCAAAACCCTCAATCACAATTCCTCTACTATAAATGTCTGCGGGAATTCCTGTCCGTCTTCTTAACGAGGCACAGGGCCATGTGATTTCTTTGGAACTTACCACTGGTGATACTTATCGTGGCAAGCTCTTGGAAAATGAAGATAACATGAACCTCTCGTTGTACGACGTGGTCATCACCAAGGGCAGAACCGGCGCCACCTCCTACATGAACCAGGTGTTTGTACGAGGCTCAATGATTAGATTCATCACCGTGCCGGATATCCTCAAGAATGCTCCCATGTTCTTTATGAAACCTGGTGATAAACCCAAACCTCCAGTAAGAGGACCCCCGCCAAAGAGAGCAAAACACTAAACTTTACTTAACTATCCAACCAATTTGCGTTGGTTAATGTTTTTATGTATTATACTAATAAAAGAACTAAAAAAAAAAGAACCAGAACCGGTTCCGTCTCTATCTACTTCATTGTAACCAACTCTTCAGCAGAAGTTGGGTGGATGGCAACACAGTTGTCAAAGTCCTTCTTCGTGGCTCCCATCTTGATGGCAACCCCAAACCCTTGCAAGATCTCAGCACTCGAGTCACCAACAATGTGTAAACCAACAACCTTTTCTTCAGACCCAGCAACAATGATCTTGTACTTGGTTGGCGACTTGTCGTCGTCACTGTCCATCATGGCATAGTACATCGCAGTAAAGCTCGATGTGTACACCTTAATGTTGTCTTCGCCGTACTTCTGAATGGCTTCTTTGGTGCTCAATCCAATAGAACCGGCTTCAGGATGTGAAAAAATAACCGATGGAACATTGCTGTAGTCCAACTTGTCTTGGGCAAACTCAGCCTTACCAGAGAAAAGACGGTTCGACAATCTTCTACCGGCAGCAATGGCAACTGGAGTCAATTCAACCTTACCAACAACGTCACCAAGAGAGAAAACCTTTGGGTTCGAGGTTTGTTGGTATTCATCGACAATAACTTGATTCTTTTCGTTCAATTTAACTCCAACATGTTCCAAGCCAATGTCAATCAAGCCATATCTACCAACGGTCCAAATCAACTCGTCAACTTCCAAGGTAGTACCGTTACCAAGGTGAACAAGCTTCTTGTCACCCTTGACTTCAACCTTGGAAACACTGCCAGATTGCTTGACCACATCGACACCCAACTTATCGGAATAATAGTCGGTGACGGTATCCTGGATAACTTCATCAAAGGAACGCAAAACAGTGTCACCTCTAATGACCAAGTGTGTCTTGGAACCAAAACTGGCAAAGATACCAGATAATTCAACACCAATGTATCCAGCACCAACCACAGCAACCGATTCAGGTTGCTTTTCAAGATCAAAGAATCCGTCGGAGGTAATACCCAATTCGCTACCTTCAACAGATGGTGGAACAATTGGAGCACCACCTGTAGCAATCAAAACCTTTTCGGCAGAGAAAACCAACTTTTCATCCTTTTGGTAAGTCTTGCCCTGTTCCAAGAAACTGATCTCTTGATCGCCAGACAACGTAACTTCAATATCACCTTGAGAGTTGACGAATTTAGCAAAACCGTACAAGAATTCAACTCCTTCCTTGTCCAAGTTTCTGGCGTAAATACCATTTAATCTAGTGACGTAAGCGTCTCTCTTTTGCTTAATTGAGCCCCAGTTGAAGTCACCGTATTTGACATGTTGAGCTTCGCCCGCTAAGCCGTAAGCCTTCAATTGGTGCTTCTTGTGGGCCAAGTCAGCAGCATACCACATGACTTTCTTAGGAACACACCCAACATTGACACAGGTACCACCCAATTTGTTGAACTTGGCTTCAATAAGCAAGACTTTAGCGCCGTACGAGGCAGCACGACGGGCAGAAGCCACACCACCGGAACCACCACCGATAACTAAATAGTCGTAATGTTTGGAAATGTTCACTGGAGGCATTGTTGATAAGTGACGTTCTATACTTTTGAGACGGCTCGCTGAAGAAATGATTCTACTGTTGAACATATGGGTGGCCAATCTTCTTAGGAGACCGACCTGGCGATGACATAATCCAAATGTAAGCCCCGGGCACGACCTCAATCACGTAATCTAATGAACTCCAATTTTTTTTTACAAATACTTTGCAAGTGGGTAGGATTTTTTATATGATATTCGCTTTCTTTGTTTCACTACAGAGAGATCTCCATTAACTAACAATTATATAGAAACAATTGGAAGTTAAGGCGGCTATACTTCGTTTTCGCAACCAAGTTAAACAGTGATAATCTCTTTCCCCCCTCAATGTGCAGGCTCGAATAAATTTGTATTATTAATGCATTGGAGCTTACTAAGCGTTCCAGCCGCCATACTTCTTCATAGGGTGGTGGTTCTGGCCATTGCTAATCCTCTTCCAATTCCACCTTGATACAGTTCCTCAAGTATGTAGTGGTGAAGACTTGCAATTCATCATTGAGATCATCGGGGTTTTCGTCCTCTTCGTTTAAAAAGCGGCTATATATCTGGTTCAATTTGTTTGACACCAACACTTGAAACTTATCAAAATCAAACTCTTTATCCAGATCTCCAGGGAAGTCACTACTGTGTCTTCGTTTTCTCTTGACTGTAGTCTCCAACCCTTGCTTTTTGGCTTCATTAAAATTGTGTTTAGCTTCTTCCAAAGCTTCATGATATCGTTTATCCTCTTCCAAGAGCGTGGTTATCTCTTCCTTATCCTCGTGAAACGTCTTTTGTATGTTGGAAGTATTATCAAGAGCCGAGTATGTGGTATTGTTGGTAATGTATTCCGAGTTAAGGTTGTTACTATAACCAAACATCCGGTAAAGTAAATCTTTCTTCTGGGCTACTTGTATTTGCCTTCGGGTAGTAAACAGATGAGTCTGGCTATACATCCTTTCTTGGTTGCTTTGAACCATCTTTTTGTATTCGTAAATCAAGCGCTTTTCATCGGGGCTGCTTTCGATAGAGGAGTCTCGCTGATTATCATCAAAAACTCTCAACACAATATCCAATTCTCCACGTGTATATCCCGGAATGCCCTGGATAACATGACCATCTTCCTCTTCAGAGTCACTAGCACCAAATATAACGTTTCGACTAATCTTCTCTGCAGATTCCCATGCCTTTACCTGTGACTCCTTGACTGCAGGCGGTAAATGTTCGCCATGCTGTAGATCTTCGCCACTGGGGTAGTTGGTGAATACGGAATAGTCATATAAAGCATTGTCAACAGGCTTATGAAGAATAAATCCAGGTACAGACATGTTGGGATGCGTGGGATCTAAGGGTTCAACCTCGTTGTTGTTGTTATTTGAGATGTAGCTCTTCAGGGACTGATGTAGATTGAGAAGTTTGCTTTTAAGGCCATTTTTGGATAGTTTCTCCTTTGACAACTTAAGTTGTGGGTGTTTTTGATGCTGGTGTTGTTGTTGTTGTTGTTGTTGTTTTTGGAGTAGCTGTTTCTGATGCTGAAGACGCCGTAAGTTGTTGCTTGGTGTGCTGATCATAGACGTGGAAGAGGCACTTACTGTTCGAGTAGTGTTGATACCTGTTGTTTCATTTGCATGTACATATGAATCGTCCGACAGTATTCTATTGCTGGGAAGATTATACGCCTTAACCATTATATTAGATGGGTTTATTTGTGATTTACGATTTCCTTTTTGGGGCGCATTAAAAAATGGTTGCAAATGGTTCTTCACCTAATAAACCGAGAGCGGCGAACATTGTAAAAGACAAAAAACACGATGCTACTTGTACATTGCAACGGAGAATATACCTGTGTTGAAAATCAAGCTAGCAAATAGCACCCACGTCTTTGGCAAAATAAGCTTTCTTACGTTACAGGTCTACAGTAGACGCGTTTGCCCCTAGCTAAATTGCCTGTCGATAAAGCAGAGTCTAAGATTAAAAGAGCCGGATTACATCTTACGTAAATATTAGTTCGGCTAAAGTTCTAGATAAAATAATGTTTCGCTCAAGTACTGGATATATGAAGCTGTGGTGAAAGCACGGAAGTAGAGATTTAGATACATTTCACACTATTTTAGTGAATAGACTAAGCATTCCACTCGATAAAACCAGTAGTACTTTTTGGTATACTCGACTATAAACTATTGGCCGTATATACGCTTAAGAAGAAGATTATTTCTTTGATTCATAGCTCTTTTATAAAGCGTGTAAACTTTTCTTATAACGAGCGGAGAATGGTGGGCCACAGTAATTTGATCGTAGTTGTTGGGAACAAATGCCGATACGCCTGATAAAGCTTTTGACTTAAAGTTAGCTGGCGGCCGATGCGGGCTCTCCCAAACATACCAGATGCACTTATAATATCACGTGCATTATTCATTCTTAGGGCTTATGCCCTATGTGGTCTATATACACTCTATGTCTTAAATTTGTAGTGGAAAATTACACAAAGTCCTGTCCACTACTGCGAATCCCGCCAAAAAAAATTTTCAATCTCACTATTAGTGCTAGTCTTGAAAAGTTTACTTCTTTTTATTTGTTCAGCATAATAAGCAATAAGTAAAGATGGCTACTGAATTAACCGTTCAATCTGAAAGAGCTTTCCAAAAGCAACCTCACATCTTCACCAACCCAAAGGCTAAGGCTAACAAGAAGACCAAGAGATGGTTTAAGGACGTTGGTTTGGGTTTCAAGACTCCAAAGGCTGCTATTGAAGGTACCTACATTGACAAGAAGTGTCCATTCGTCGGTACTGTCTCTATTAGAGGTAAGATCTTGACCGGTACTGTTGTCTCCACCAAGATGCACAGAACTATCATTATCAGAAGAGACTACTTGCACTACGTTCCAAAATACAACAGATACGAAAAGAGACACAAGAACGTCGCTGCTCACGTTTCTCCAGCTTTCCGTGTTCAAGAAGGTGACATTGTCACTGTTGGTCAATGTAGACCACTTTCTAAGACCGTTAGATTCAACGTTGTCAAGGTTGCCGCTGCTGCTTCCAAGGCCAAGCAATTCACCAAGTTCTAAATTTGCTATATATTGTACAAATAGGAATTTAAAAACAGTATAATTGAAGAACGTCTTGTAATGCTTTGATTTATACTAAGCTAGGATAATGTAAGTTTCTTTTAGTGGATTTAACTGTTTGATGGAGCCTTAATTCTCTTCACAACTAACTTCTTGTTACCCCATTTGTTCAAGAAATCCACCAATTCACCGGACTCGTGCAATGCTTCAATGTCGTCACAGCCCCCTTTACTCTCATTCAGGGCACCAACCAAAACATTTGGCACAGTCTTTCTACCCGTTATTTCACCAAGGTATTTTTGCAAGTCTGCGCCGTTAGCATGCTTATCAAGTTCAACTATAGTTGGCTCAGGAGTTATTTCGTAGTTGTCACGGAGCAACTTCTTAAGCTTCTGGGAGAATGGACAGTATGACTTGGAAAATATAGTCATGGGTGACATGGTTCTAATTTGGAGCAAGGCTTTGGATGGGTCAAACTCTTCGTCTGGCTTGGCAGTTGGTTGGGACTTTTCTAAAGACTGGCTCAACTTAGATATCTCGTTGTTGATAGCTTCGTCTTTCTTGTCATCGTTATTGGAGTCAATCAAATCACTTGCTGATTTTCCGGGGGTACTGTTTTCATTATGCAACAAAGAACTTTCAGAGGCAACAGCTGAGTCTCTGTTAGACGAATACAATACAATAAGAATGAATAATGCAACAATAGAAGCACCGATCAACTTTATATGTCTAGCGCCAGCCATTTTTGGGTATAAAGGGTTAGTAATCAGATGTGTTGTTTGTAAAAATTGACACCTAACAAACACGACGCGCAAATGGTATCACATGATCAAGATTTAATGGGATACAAAATCTGGGCATTTGAGAAAAAAAAGGCTCAATTGGGGTAAAGAACCGAAAGAAGGCTTGCAGCTTTGTATCCAACAGTAATAAAGGATCATCCAGTTTGATTAACATGAATAATTTGACTGAACATTTGCAATTTTGATATTACTTGCCTTCAAAATGCTCCGGCGTTTTGTAGTACAAGTATTTGCCAACTTGGCTAATTCTATATAATAAAGCCACTTTTCCTCTCTGAAGTACTCTTTCTCAAAACATTACTTTCAAGTGAGTTTAAATTATTTCTGGAACCAACAGCATTTGAATTTGTAGAAAACGTTCATCTTCGGCTTCTTACATAAGCATTCCTAAAATGTGATACGTATCACACGACAATGACTGCCATGCATTAGTCGCTTTAGGTAGGTACTCGTGCGACACGGGACGTGTCACATAACATTACGCCTCCACGTCAAACTTTAATTGTCATGACGTAATAAGTATATAGCGTGTGAATTATTGAGGTTAAAAATGGATTGCTTGGTAATGGGTGTTTTTTTCAAATTAGTCGTAAACTTCGGTTACCATTGTCAAGAAATAATCGATGAGATTAGTCGTCTGTTTCTTGACTGCAGGAAAACGTCAGTCATGGAATCCCCATCCACGATGGCATGTACTTAATTCTTAGGTAATTTTACAAGTTTTAGCGATCAAGACTGGCAAGTTTAAGTTCAAGAAGAGACGCAAGCCATCAAATTTGTCCTAAACGCGAAAAGGGATCGAGCGAATCCCGAAGGCCGTTTGTAAGTCATAGATTTCGAATCTGGCCGGCAATCAAGATGGCATTCTCGGCGAAAAATTATTGAGATACATGCATGGGACAATAGAAGCGACAACCAAGCCACTATGGGCACACGTTGATAGGCGGTATATCACTGAAATCTATGCATTCCTAGGCGTACTTAGTTCCTCTCAGGCAACGTGGAAAACGTGGGGTCGTGTGCGTATCACACAACGTGGGGTCCTTGCAGCCAAAACTATGGAATTTTGCAACAAAAAATAACCCAAAATGGACACGAGGTAGCGAAAAAATTAGTCTTGGATCCTAAAAGAAATTGCCCAGACCACACACGTGGGCTGGGGATGCCAATGTCAGGGCAGAGAATCGCCATTTCCAGAGCTTACCAAGAGAAAGAGAAGGTCGGAAGACGACAAGCTTTTTTGTTATACGTGATACATATAACGGCCTTTCGAGTACAGGCATGGAAGATGTCAAATTATTAACTAAGAATAAGTTTCTTGATTTCAAGAAGATGAGTAGCTAGCCACATGTGATAAGATTTTGCGAATAGCGTTGTCAATTGATTATTTTTTTACGGTTTTTAGACTACTACCTTTTTTTTACGCCGTATCTAACATCTGGCCGCAGTAGATTGTAGGAGACTCGTGGGACTTTCCAGGAGTTTTTCAATTAATTGCTTCCTAATTTGTTTCTTTTTTATTATTTTTTAGCTACCGATAGTAGATTTTTTGTGTAGGGAGCCTTCCCACTGATATTTCAAGGTAGTACTAGATCTGGATATAAAAGAGAAGCAGATCCAGCATCATGTTAAAATTCTTCAGTACAGTCAACTTACTTTACTCTAAGAAATAAACAAAGTTTTAGCCAAAAAAGGAATGTCTGATATTAACGAAACTGTTCCATATAAGGAAAACACCACTGGTGGTAAGACCGCCTTCAAAGATTACATTGGCAAATTTGCCCACATTGAAGACCCATTGGAAAGAAGAAGATTGGCCTTGGAAGAGATTGATTCCGCTGGCTTCGGATGGACTCAAGTGAAGATGATTTTGATCGCCGGTGTCGGTTTCCTTACCGATTCTTACGATATCTTTGCCATTAACTTGGGTCTTACCATGTTGTCATTTGTCTACTGGAAGGGTGGTGCCATGCCATCTTCTACCACTACCTTAATCAAGGTTTCCACTTCTGTTGGTACCGTTCTTGGTCAAGTTACCTTTGGTGCCTTGGGTGACAAGGTTGGTCGTAAGGCCATTTACGGTTTGGAATTGATTATCATGATTGCTGCTACCATCTTGCAATGTTGTTTAGGTGAATCTCCAGCTGTTAACTTTACTGCCATTTTCGTCACCTTGAGAATTGTACAAGGTTTCGGTATCGGTGGTGACTACCCATTGTCTTCTATTATTTCCTCTGAATTTTCCACCACCAAGTGGAGAGGTGCCATTATGGGTGCTGTCTTCTCCAATCAAGGTCTTGGTCAATTGTTTGCCGGTATCGTTGCCATCATTTTGGTTGCCGCTTACAAGGATGATTTGATTGTTGCTAACACTGGTGCCCAATGTGTTGGTTCCTGTATCAAGGCTTGTGACCAGATGTGGAGAATTATTATTGGTTTCGGTGCTTTGCCAGGTTGTATTGCCCTTTACTACAGATTGACTATTGCTGAATCTCCAAGATACTCCTTGGATGTTAACCAACACGATGAAGTCCAAAAGGTTGCCGATGCTGAAGCTGCTATTGACGTTCACGCTAAAGAAATCGTTGCTCCAAAGGCTTCTTTCAAGGACTTTGTCTCTCACTTTGGTAAATGGAAGTACGGTAAGATCTTATTGGGAACTGCCGGTTCTTGGTTCACATTGGATGTTGCCTTTTACGGTTTGGGTTTAAACACCGCTGTTATCTTGCAAACTATTGGTTACGCTTCTTCCAAGAACGTTTACTACAAGTTGTACAACTCTGCTGCCGGTAACTTGATTTTGATTTGTGCTGGTTCCCTTCCAGGTTACTGGTTCTCCATTGCTACCATTGATACGCTCGGTAGAAAGACCATTCAAATGGGTGGTTTCGTTATCTTGACCATTCTTTTCTGTATCATTGGTTTCGCTTACCACAAGATTGGTCAACACGGATTGTTGGCTTTGTACGTCTTGGCCCAATTCTTCCAAAACTTTGGTCCAAACACCACCACTTTTATCATTCCAGGTGAAGTCTTCCCAACCAGATACAGATCTACTGCCCACGGTTTGTCCGCTGCTGCTGGTAAGGTTGGTGCCATCATTGCCCAAACCTGTATCGGTACTTTGGTTAACCACAACTGTGCCAAGGACAAGCCAAACTGTTTCTTGCCTCACGTCATGGAAATCTTTGCCTTGTTCATGTTGTTGGGTATCTTCCTTACCTTGTTGGTTCCAGAAACCAAGCGTAAGACCTTGGAAGAAATTTGTGAACAATACCACGATGAAATTGACACTACCAAGTTGTCTAGAGACAGATATGCTGCCACTACTCAGGATGAATCTTACGATTCTGATTTGAAGCAATAATTCATCATAACCACCGATTCATAATTCACTTCTTAATAGCACTTAATATAAATTATAAATTTTTAGACCATACAATATCTTTTAGTATTTCTTGTGCGAACTAACGCTCTCTCTTTAGAATTCAGAAGGATGCAACTATACTTTACGTCCAGACAATTCAAACAATTTGTTCCCGATTGGATCACTGTGGCAGTGTTGATCTTTGTGTTCTTTGCTGTAACCGAAGTAGCCAGACCGTTTTCTCGTCAGTTTTCATTACTGGACACTACCATCGGCCATCCATTCGCAGTTCGGGAACGTGTCACTGACAATGAACTATATCTCTTGACAGCAGTGATACCGACAGTCATAATTGTGGTGGTGGCAGCAGTATCAACTCCTTCTCTGTTGGAAAGGTTACATCTTATCCAGGTCTCGACACTAGGGCTCTGGGTGGCAGTGTCGATCACCAATGTCTTGACCGATATACTTAAATGCTGGATCGGTAACCCCAGACCAGACTTTTTGGACCGTTGTCGTCCGAAAGATGGTACCCCTTTCAATCAATTGGTCGGGGTTGAGGTATGTGCTGCTCCAATGGGCCAAATGTACTTATTGGACGGGTTGAAAAGCACACCACTGGGCCATTCATCTATGTCGTTTGCTGGTTTAGGTTACCTAAGTCTCTGGCTTTATGGCCGGCGTCAGGTAGCTAAGAGAACTCATTTGTTTGATTTATTGGCTGTGGGATCACCATTGATCCTTGCTTGCTACATAGCCTTGAGCAGAACTCAAGATTACCGTCACCATTTCTTTGATATTGCATTAGGCGGAGTTATCGGAATCATCTTTGCGTTGTTGTGCTATAGGAGATACTTCCGTGATAATCTTCCACTCGAAAGTGAATAAATCTACAGTAGTTGCTTTTATAATTTATAGTTTTAGTATACCAGTATATTAGATATAATACCTTAATGTCCGTTGAGGACCCCAATTAATGCAATAAAAAACTCTATCCTTTATCAAAAATATGTTCAAAAAAAAAATCAAGACATTACAAGAACGAAAGCTGGATGATTCCGGGAGAAGCAACGGTGCTGGAGGGGGAGTGTGGTTTTGGTTAACAAAAATCGTAAGAATCAGAAACAACGAGTTGAGCGTCGAATCTTGGAACTTCTAGGGAAAACACAGTGTGTTTTCTCTGTTAGTTTGTCATCACATTAATTTATCAAGTATTAAAAGTTCATTTAGAACTTCAACTTCTTTGGTTGTTCCCATGGGTTTTCTTGGTTAGTGAAGTGACCGTAGGAAGCAGTTTTGAAGTAAATTGGTCTAGCCAAGTCCAATTCCTTGACAATCACACCTGGTCTCAAGTCAAAGTTGGCCTTGATAATTTCAACCAATTGTTCGGAAGTGTACTTGGAAGTACCGTATGTGTCAACGTGGATCGACAATGGTTCGGCAACACCAATGGCGTAAGAAAATTGAACCAAAGCTCTTCTGGCCAAGTGAGCGTTGACCAAGGACTTGGCGACCCAACGAGCAGCGTAAGCAGCAGATCTGTCGACCTTAGAGAAGTCCTTACCGGAGAAAGCACCACCACCGTGAGCACCCCAACCACCGTAGGTGTCGACAATAATCTTTCTACCAGTCAAACCGGCGTCACCTTGTGGACCACCAATGACGAATCTACCAGATGGTTGGATGTGGTAAACGGTCTTGTCATCCAACAAGTGAGCTGGAATAACCTTCTTGACAATATGTTCAATGATTTCACTTCTCAAGTCTTCGGTGGAAATTTCTTCAGCGTGTTGAGTGGAGATGACAATGGTGTCAACTCTCAATGGGATGACGGCACCACCATCCTTTTGGTACTCAATGGTAACTTGGGTCTTAGTGTCTGGTCTCAACCATGGCAAAGCGCCAGATCTTCTAGCGGAAGCCAATTCGGCGTTCAACTTGTGGGACAACAACAAGGTCAATGGCAACTTTTCGTCGGTTTCGTCGGTAGCGTAACCAAACATGATACCTTGATCACCGGCACCCAATTCTTCCAACACTTTTTCGTAGTGCAAACCTTGAGCAATGTCTGGAGATTGTTGTTCGATAGCAACCAAGACGTTACAGGTCTTGTAGTCGAAACCCTTTTCAGAGTCATCGTAACCAATGTGCTTAATGGTGTCTCTGACAATCTTTTGGTAGTCCAAGGTGGCCTTGGTGGTGATTTCACCGAAAACCATGATCATACCGGTCTTGGCAGCGGTTTCACAGGCAACCTTCGACAATGGGTCGACAGCCAAACAAGCGTCCAAGATGGCATCGGAGACCTGGTCACAGATCTTGTCTGGATGACCTTCACCGACAGATTCAGAAGTAAAGAGGAATTTTTCAGCAGACATTGGAACGAACAAACTACTAGAGCGTAATTTCGAGACCCTAATCAAGTGGAAAATTTGCACCTATTTATATACGACAGGGAGCCACACCTGGCCACGAGTTGGGACGTGCACACACCATGAAAAAATACTATCAGATCTGTCGAACATGATGGGTGATGGATTCTGTCAATTCACGTGATGCATGTGAAAAGGAAATTCAAGCGATGTACGATATACGAGGTGTATTTTTTTGGGTTTAACGGTTGCATTTATGGCAAAAATGGCCAGGTTGGATGTTGGGTTTTGCTTTCCAGATAAGAATAATGCAACTAAATTAAGGTTTGTCAGCAATGAATTGCAAATTACATCCACTGCTATCCACAAATTAGTATAAATGGAGTATATATGCTGATCGCTTATAGTAGCTATGTTGTGTGAGCTTGCGGGTTTGTTTGGCCACACGCACGATGGCTTATTTCAAGTACAGTTTACGGACTTTACAGTGCTCTCGAATTACAAGGTTACATAAAATGCACTTTTCTCACTCTGTTGACAAATTGTGCACTTGTGCACGACTTCTCAGCCAGAAAAAACGCGACATCCTCAGAACAAGCGTGATACGCGCGACGCGGTATCTAACTTGAGAACTCATTTTCAAACTTATCCACTAATTTTGCACTAGCATTCGCATTAAGATGGACTTATTGGACCAGATCGAAGACGCTACACAGAACTTGAATCAAGTATATGAGTTGGAGCATGAAACTCAGGACGAGCCATCGATCTTGGGCTTCGATTTTGATATCCTGGCTATCTCCAAAACTCTCCATCAAGACACCGGCATTTTGTCTAGAATAAAACAGAGATTAACTGGAGAATCAGAGTCTGATACCCAAAAGGTAGCCGTCCAGCATCTTCCTCAACTAGACATAGATGAATTAGAATTCCAGGAATCCAATCCTGCTCCGGTTGAAGATACTCAAGTGATCCTGGAAGCCCAACACGTACCCACCCAAATCATAGAACAAGTTCTTGAACCTACCCAGGTCATCCCTGTTACACAAAAGATAGATAAGGTTCCGGCTGCAGAAACCCAGTCGTTGTTTGTAGATGCTGACTCTGAACCTGAATCTGAATCAATTCCTTTAACCGCAGAGGAACGTCAAGCAAAGATCGAACAACTAGCGGCACAACGCCGGCAACAACGTCTTGAACGTGAGCGTGAATTGGAAGCTGATTTATCACGCCAAACACTCACCGATGAAGAACAAGATTTAGAGGTTGACACTTTTGTATCAGCAGCAACTAAAGATGGTGTTTCTCGCAAGGAGTTGGAAGAGACAGAAGCCTTTCTCAATATCCAAAAACGTCACAAGAATATCCGACCCGAATTCCAAACCAAGGTGACTTACGGTAAAAAGGAGCTTTTGGCAGCATTTAGTGATTCAGAAGAAGAGAAGGAATCGCTCGGTCTTGATACTCTCAAATCAAGTCCCAACACGTCTCCAGTAAAGGAAGCCAAGCCAAAAGAATATCCTATACCATCATCAACACAACCCAAGAATACCATCGAAGTATACGCACAAAACCTCAAAAGACAACTCTTATCATCTCCTACAAGAGAAGACTCCCATGGAGACCGACTTATCAACTTGGACGATAGTGGCTCGGATTCCGAAATACAGCACTCCTCTCCATTAAAGGCTCGTTCGAATAATATGATACCTACAAAAAATCACAATGACGGAAGAGAGTTGAATATAATTCCTAAATTGTCGAAAGAACAAAGGTTTCTCGTTAAGCAAGCATTTTCAAAGAAGAGAGGACCTAAACCTGCATCGGTCAACCAGTCCAAAAAGTTATTAGCCAACTTACACAAGGCCAATGTTAACCAATTAAAGGACCATCTCAAGGATAATCCTGATCAACATATCTTGGAAGAGTTGGAGAAAGATGAAGAGGTTATGGGTTCATTATTGGAACGCGAAATGGAAAGAGTCCGCAATATCAGAAGAAAGGAAAAGTTGCGGGAACGCGCCCAAGCAGTATTGTTGAGCAAAGATGGCGATTATGATGAGGAAGGTGACGTGGAGTTTGCCGAAGAAGAAGAAGAGGTTCCTGATAGTGAATCTGAATCTGAAGACGAAGAAGCTTTAGATGGAAAAGAAAGCGAAGCATATGATGAGGATGATAAAGAAGAAGTCCTAGGCAAGAGAACTACTCACAAAATTGTTGATTCCGAAGACGAGGGCGTTAGACACGACGACAGCTACATGTTTGGTAGTAATGGTGAGGTTACTCATGCCCACGATGAGATTATTACTACTGTATCACACAACCAAACTGAAAGCTTTGACCCTGTTCCTTTTGACAACACTCCAGACAGAGATGAAAGTTATGAATTGTTTCAAAACTTACAACCCAGATCCGGAAGAATCGAAAGTCAGATAGAAGAGTCACAGGCTATAGACACGAAGGTCGTTGTTCCAATCTTCAATGATTTACCAACACAAAGTCAGACACAAATTCAGACACAAATCGATAGTACACAGGTTGACGATGTAACTCCTGCTACAGTGCAGCAAGGCCTCGAATCGATTCGTGAGAATACCATGACAAATAATAATGTCTCAGAGGATGAAGAGGAAAATAATGACGAAGAAATTCAGCAAAGGATTGCCATGTATGAAGCCAAGATTCGGAGAAAGGAATTGAAGGCACGTAAGCGGAGAAAAGAATTAGAGAGAAGAGGTGTCAAGAACATCGTTGAAGGTGAAGCTGAGGAATCTGAAGATGAGTGGCAGGGATTAGGTGGAGACGATGGAGAATTGTCTGATCAAGCTAACTCAGAAGACGAAAGAATGATCGATAACAACTTCAACATTGACTTGAATAATGACGAAATCAGAAGAAAGTTCATGGAAGAATATCAGATCAAAGACCAAAAGGAATTGGAAAAGTTGTTAGACGACATCAAAAACCATCGTTTGACCAAGAAAGTTGCTGGTAGTGGACTCAATATTGAATTAAGTGACGAAGAAGATGAGTTGTTAGCGGCGTACCGTCGTCAAAAGTTGCAGGAACAACAACAACGATTACATCTTAACAAGAAGATGCAACTGATGGCCAAGAACGAAAAAGTGAAGGCATTCTTTGCTTCTATTGAAGACCAGACTACACTGGTGAAGATTGATGATGAGGAACTGGAGGAAGAACAGCAGGAACAAAAGCAAGACCAGCAGAAAGACCAAGACCAGGATAATGACTTGGAAGAAGAAATTCCTATGAAAAAGGTAATTAGAGTAGAAGAATCGTTTGTTCAAAAGCAATTATCTTTCTTGACAGCTCCAAGCGACTATGAGATGGAACAAGCCATTTCTAAATTTCAACATGGAATTGAATCTGATGAGGATATTGACGATATCCAAGCATTGAAAACTCGCTGTCTCAGTAACTTAACTAGCTTTAAGAGTGCTGCTGATAATTCACAGGCCAGCAAACGCTCTGTGGATGTATTGACTGATGCAGACGAATCGGATGATGAGTTTATGCCTGTTTTTAAGAAGCCATCGATTACTAAGTCAATTAGATCGTTCCACGAACAGCAGGGTGATCTTGTTAAGGAAGGTAATCTGTTCTCCGGAGTCACCATTCAAAAGCAATATAAGGTGGTAACTGGGTCCAAGAGTTCGCTTTCCTCCATCACCAGGAGGCGCAACTTTAAGAAAGCGAAGTACAAGAGTTTGAAGGATCAAGAGATTGAAAAGTCTATTAATGAACAACGCCATAAGAAGAAGATTTTTAGTGCCAGTGGTTTCGAATAAGGTGTGTAATAATATAAATCTATAGAATGCAATGAAGGGAACTCTACTCTTGAGTTTATTTAACTTAACCAAGAGTCACAAGGGTTCAAACATATTAATAAAGGCTTTGAGACAAGGCTTCTCGAAGTGAAACGCGGCTGAATTTCGTTATTACTGGTTTTTTAAACAATGATGATTCGCCGTGATTGATAACCGTAGTGTTATTTGCAATTGAAAGGCTGGAATGAGCACCATTAATTCTGATTGGTAGTCGCTTGGTTTGGGACTCGTTCTTAATGGTTATGGGTTTTGCTGGCTCACGAACCTCGTTGAATGGATCTACCAATGTAGTAGTGGTTGTGGTTGTGGTTGGGGCAGCTGGAGGAGTTGGACCAACCAAACTCATTAAAGAATCCGTAAACGATTTGCTAATGCTGGATCGTCTCTGTTCTCGCTTCGGGATTGTGGTGGATGCAGTTTTCGTTATGCTTTCGACAGCTGATTCTGCCGGTGAAGAAAAGAAACGTGAAAAAGCTAGTTTCGACGGTGATGACTGAGGAGTAGATGGTTTAGCGTTCCGCATCATTTCGCTCAAGAGCTTTTGGGTCTCAGATTGAGCGAATCGGACTCGTTTCTTCTTTTTGGAATCGTCGCTGGAGCATACTTGAGTGGTAGCTGCCTTGACTGGTTTAATGCTTTCTGCTGGGTTATGGAATTTGTATGCTATTGGTTGTTGATTAAAAATGCTGTCATGTGATGTGGATTTCTTAACGTGGGGGAATGCTTGGGATATATCGATGCGAGATTGGCGTAAAAACCTTTCATAGTCGTCAAAGTCCGGACTGACTTGTTTCTTTGGCGAGTAGTAAGAAAGATCTGAACATATGGAGAGATTATCAAAATCTGAGTGGTCGTTAATATCGAACGAAGGATCGGGTGTTTGTTCTTGCTGGTGGAAATCGTGGTAATTCATAAAATGGTCTAAATCCTGTAGTCTCATTCTCTCTTGATCATGAGATTGGTCCTTCTTGCTTGTTGATTCTGGTAGCGAGTTTGAACGTCCTCTGTCTCCCGATGCCGAATAAGACGAGACTGTTACTTCATCATGCAGCACTTCGTTGTCCATAAAGTTCGAGGAAATGGTACAAACACTGGCTGGTTGTAAAGGCTGTGTAGTTGTGCTAGTTACCAGCTCCTCATCCACGGTGGATTCTTCGTATGTAACGGGAATGATGTTGTATATTCCTGAAAGTCTGTATCTCGATTTCTTCTTGTATACTTGTTTGGTATTACACCGTATCGGTTTCAACTTGAGATTGGAAAGCGAGATAGCCTTGGAGAGTGAGGATGTTGATATTGGATCGAACAGTTCTTCGTAAAGTGTTTCTGGTGTCTCGGGTTCGATATCGGGTTTTTCCATCGGGTAATTGAAAGAATCATTTGGTTCGAGCTTTTTTATCAACAGTCGGAATTCGCTAGTCAAAGTTTCAAACGAGGTTTGATTCGTGATGCTATCATTCAAGTGGAGGTTAGATTCAAGGTAAAATGACTTTTCATAAAGGTTGGTAAACTGAGATAAACTATTGTGATTTTCCCTAATTAAGCTGTGGATATCGTCGATCTCGGTATCTAATTGAAAGATCTCATGATTTGTATGGAGCACAGTACTTAGTAGAGTATTGCACTCTTTGACCATATGGTCAGATCGACTATTTAGACTATCCGCAAAGGCCAAGATCAGGTCTAACCTTGACATGCCGCTGATCAACAGAGATTGAGTATCTATCATCGGTACGAAGTAGAGATATAAAAATTATTTGTGTGCAGGATGTAAACAAATAGTGCGAATGTGATGGTCCAGAAAAGGAAAACGGTTGCCCAGAAGAGTTCGCATTGACATAAAAATACTGGTAAAAATGCTTTATTAACGTTATTTAGTTTACTTAGTCGTTTCTGGCTCTTTTTGAAGACAGCTCGTCTTCATCATGAGATCTTTTCTTTTCCTTCTTGTCTTTCTTTTCCTTCTTGTCTTTCTTTTCCTTCTTTTCCTTCTTTTCCTTCTTTTCCTTCTTTTCCTTCTTTTCCTTCTTTTCCTTCTTTTCCTTCTTTTCAAGGAGCTTGTTTTCGTACACTTCTTCTTGTGGAGCAACAAAATCCTTTTCACGCTCTTGCTTTCTGGCCTCACTAACTTCTTCTTGCTTTTCTCTCTTTTCTTGCAACTTCTTTCTTTCTTTTTCCTTCTTACCCAAGAAATATTCACCACTTTCAATTTGCAAATCAACCTTTCTAGGAGTTTGTGCAGGTGGGAATGGTGTGTATACCTTCTTCTCCTTCTTAGGTGCCTTGGTCTTCTTACGAGCAATGTTTCTCTTCTTGAAACTAGGCAAGAACCGGGACCAATCCTCTTCAGCAAGCTCAGGCTTCTTGGCCAACTCTTGCTTAATCATGAGTTCTTTGATGTAATAAATGGGGTGCACGTTTCTCATACAGTCTTCCACCACTCTTCTCACCTCCTTGAGTCCCTTGAACAGACCCATGGCACTCACGGTATTTCCCTGGACTAACACATAACACTTGGTCAAGAGTTCCAATGCTTTAAGGGTGTTACCGTTAGGTCCCACCAATCTCTGTCTTCTCTTGATAAAACGCTCCTTATTGTTAACAACGTTTCCAATCTTGATAACATCACACGCAATATCGTCTTGCAAAATCTTGACTGCTTGTGGGAAAGGCACCGATCTCGCCAACAATTTTATCAAATCACGGGCCTTGATAATCATGGCTGGGTCAAAGGTCTTAGTGGTAGTTTTGACTGTCATTGACCCTTCCACCAAGTTTAACTCACACTTTATAAAATACTTATCCAAAGCCTTAGTGACGTCTGCCCATACTGATCGTAAATACTGTTCTCTGTACTTTGGGAACAAAGCCATGAATGAGGACTCTTCGGCAAAATGTTGACCAGAAGCATTGTGTTCTGGCATGAATTCCTCTATTTCCCATTTGTTGATATCTGGAGTATCCCAGGGCTTGTCACGGTTGTGGGTCGAAACCATATTTGATTGATGATTGAGTGATGGGATTACTTTTTTTTTTGTAGTCTGCGCTGCTGATTAGGAAACTTCAACTTTTCCAGAAAATTCGCGATGAGATACTCGAAGCATGTCTAAAGTCAGCAAAGTCAGCAAAGTCAACAAGAAAGAAAAGAAGAAGGCAAGAGTCAGTAAGGCGCAGTCCAAGCTGACCAAAGTGAAGATTCAAAAGTTAAACGCTAATATCAACGAAATAGATGAAATAAAACTGTTGCTCGGTACGTCTTCCCAGGAGACTACTAAAGTATTGGATGTCAAGGCATTAAAGGAAGACTTAAAGAAAGATATAAAGGACAAAACAGAGAAAAAGGCTCTTGACAACGACTTAACGAAGCAATTGGAATTACTCACTGGTATGGGTTTATAGATAATACAGGCATACATATATGACTATGTTTAAATGTAGATATCTTTATACAACCATCGCTATTCATACTATTGTACAATTAATAGCTTACCTCCCTTCTGGTGACGTAGTAAATTGAAAACAATCTCTAATAGGTTATATTGGTGATAAATATGGGTATTTTAAATGGAGAGAATTTCTCGTAAAAACGAAATAGTAGTAGTAACTAGAAAAAAAAGTTAATTTTTTAGGATTTTTACGAAATCTTTTAAATATTCTATTGAACAACCGTTTTCTCTTCAAAAAAACATACAATAAATCAAACCAATTCACATAAGAGAAACTAGGCATGTAGCAAGAAAGTACAGTTGATACCTGCCCTAGAAACGTTTTCCGGTAGAATGTAAAACTTGCCAGTTGTCCTCAAGTCGTTTGGTAGGTTCATGGTTCTAGCCACATGTCTCGGTTAATTTTGTAAATCCGCCTAAATTACCTCAATGGAATCTATTATAGTATTGCGGTTATGGTCTATCCCTATGATATCGTCTATCGGACGGTTTGGGCCAGATCTCCCCGCCCTGCAGCCTCATCGTTTGTCCTGTGCCCATCAATTAACCATTTCTGGAACAAGGAGGTGTTAATAACAGACGCGTCTCGCGTGTGTTTCCAAACACAATTTTGGACAAAACAAAATAAAAATGACGGACGGGAAAAAATATCAAGGCTAACTTTTTTTTAACAAAACTCTTCATATCACACTCTTTACACTCGTTCATATTCAACATGTCATCACATTCAAGACAGGCCTCGATACTGTCGTCAATAACATCGGCCTACAATCACACACACCCCCAGAAAATTGGTCCCTGGAAACTTGGGAAGACATTGGGGCGCGGCGCAACAGGAAGAGTTCTCCTAGCTACACATCAAACTACCGGTCAAAAAGCTGCAGTTAAGGTGGTATCCAAATCAGAACTCCAAGATGACGACCACAGAAAGTCTACCGATGATGCTGGATTACCGTACGGCATCGAACGTGAAATCATCATCATGAAATTATTGACCCACCCAAACGTGTTGAGACTTTATGACGTTTGGGAAACTTCTAAAGCACTTTATTTAGTGTTAGAATATGTTGAAGGGGGAGAATTGTTTGACTTGCTTGTTGAAAGAGGTCCTCTTCAAGAAGCTGAAGCCATAAAATACTTTCGTCAAATCATACTAGGCACAGCTTACTGCCACGCCCTTGGTATTTGTCATCGTGATCTCAAGCCTGAAAATTTGTTATTAGACGCGGCCCTCAATGTGAAATTGGCAGACTTTGGTATGGCCGCTCTTGAATCCAACGGTAAGCTTTTGGAAACTTCTTGTGGATCTCCACACTATGCTGCCCCAGAAATTGTCAGTGGATTGAAATACCACGGAGCTGCCTCAGATGTCTGGTCCTGTGGGGTTATCTTGTTTGCATTATTAACCGGAAGATTACCCTTCGATGATGAGAATATCAGAAACTTGCTCTTGAAGGTCCAGGCAGGGAACTTTGAGATGCCAGACGACCTTAGTCCTGAAGCCCAAGATTTAATCGACCAAATGCTTACTGTCGACCCAATTGACAGAATTCCTACAGAGAAAGTGCTTTCCCATCCACTCTTGAGGAAATACCCTATTCCAAATGAAGACTTAATTAGTGTAAAATCCTTACCACACCCGGAAACCGCATACAAATCTTTGGGATCAGCAAAGAACATCGACAAACAGATTTTAGCCAACTTGTCCATCTTGTGGCATGATAGACCTCAACAAGACATTATCAACTGCTTGTTGAAAAGTGGTTCCAATCCAGAAAAGACATTTTACGCCTTATTATTAAGGTATAGACACACTCAAGATGGTATCAGTCACTCAAGCTCTAGACATTCACACAGCTTCAATTCCAAGCGTGGCATGTCTCGTAGTGGATCTGTTAATAGCAGACACACTCCTAGAAAGGGAAAAACCAGCCAAATCACCGTTTCCCGACCAACTTCGTTTCAGTACAAGAATGGCCAATCAAATCGTCATTCAATGATTGGAGCTTCACACGGAAGATCAGCTGTATCGAGTGTTCACAGCTCCCCACGCAGGTCACCAAAGAAACACGAACAATCTCCAGGAAGATCTCCTCGTAGATCTCCACGCAGATCTCCAAGAAAGCTGCAACAGCACTGGGATGAAACCAGTCCTCCGCCAGCAATTCCAAGAAATATCTATAACGAGATCGTTACCGCTCAAAGAAATGGGTCTCTCCAATCTATGCCACCTTCGTTACCTTCAAAAGACAGTTACTTGGCCAACAAGCAATATAATTACCAGTACGACCCTATCGAAGAAGATGTCAACCCAATTGTGGACGAAGTAGCTAAACCTGATTTGATGGCTTCAGCCAATATTTCGTCTGCGAAGCAGAATAATAAGAATGTCAACAATCTCGATAATCTCAAGAGTAACTCTTCATCTGTCTCTCCAAACAAGAGACAATCGATTATCAAGAAGAGCAACTCAAAAAATAGATTATCCAAAAGAAAATCACTTAGGGCATCAATGACTACTGGATTAAAGAGAAATTCCATAACAATGAAATTACTCTCCACATATGCCAAATTATCTGGTGAGTCCGATTGGGAATATATGGACAAACAAACCAAGAGAACTTCAGCTACGTTTGCTCTGTTGTGTGACAAGATCTTTAATCAAGAAGAGTATGACGAGGATGATGAAAACTTGGTCGACCAAGAAGAAAAGGAAGCTAGGGAATACGAAAAATTGATGGAAATTGAACGTAAGAAACACGAAGCTGAATTGAAGGCTAGAAAGGAGTTAGAAAAAAAGAAGAGAAGACAAAAGAGAAAGTCGTTTTTGAGCAGCAAGAAATTGACTATTACTGTCAAGGAAGATGCAATCAATAATAGCGAACATGATATTCCGGAAGAAGGTGAAATCGACCAGCCAAAGAGAAAATCCAAAAACCTTGATGCTTTAAGATCATTGTCTGAAGGTAATAAGGATGACTTGACCGCAGAAGAAGTCGAGGCATTAAAAATTCGTTCTGCTACCCAACCGGTACCAAGAAGAAGGCAAACTCCAAATTTGAGCAGAAGACCAGTTTCCAGATTGGATCCCTTATGGACCGCCTATGAAAACGAAGAATTGGAAAGAGCCAAGGAAGCATTAGAAGCAGAAAGAAGGGAATCCAGACGGAGATCAAAGAGAAAATCGAACCGGGAATCGATGGTTCATCGTGAATCCAAGCACAATAATAGGGAATCTATGATTTCGGTGATAGATGACAACTTTGATGATCGTGTTAGTCGTGACAGTTACTATGGTAGCAAGGCTAAGTACGAGTTACCGGAGCCAGAGGTTGAATTATCCGACTTGAGTGAAGAATACATGTCTGAGATCAGGAAATCACGATTGTTGAACTCCCAATTGAATATTCATGGTCAACTCAAGGATGGCCAGCAACAGGTTCCGGAATCCCCAGGTCCTAAGACATTAATTGGAGATGTCAAGATTCCAAATGTCACCAGAAAGTCAAGAAACTTCACCAACTCAAATAAGCGGTTGTCAGTGTTATCGATGTATTCTACCAAAGAATCTTATCAAAACTTAAGCTTGATTTTGAAGGATGGACCAGAAGACGTGCCGGCAATGAGAACCAGCTTCGCTGATAGGTTGAACCGAGCCGGTTTACAGGAAGAGGTTGAAGAGGAACCTTTGGATGAAGGATCGATTCTTGACTTTGACGAACATTTGGCCAATAAAAGAGCTTCGTACTATTCCGGCACAGGTAATAGAAGAAGCTCCGAATATAGCAGCAACTTGAAGAGAAATAGTGAACATGGAAGAGGAACGACGAACTTTGCCGACAACACATACGATGAGACTTTTGTTACCAAGAATGATGAGGTTCGGAGAAAGAGTCACCATTCCGAGAAAGGAAATTCTCACCGTAATGAATTGGATGCCGCTAGTGAAAGCAGCGATGTCTTTGACAACATCAAGTTGCCAAATGGTAAGATGACCAAGTCTTCCAACCCTGGTACTGCTGACGATAAGCACACTGCCGCTCCAAGAAAGGCCCATAAGTCTATGTTGCCTAGCGCTGATTCGATGTTACTTCCAGATCCAAATGTGTTGGATTCACAACCATATCCTAAGGTGCGTAAGGCTAGAGAGACACACGAGACCATCCCTCCTACCCCACCAACACACGCTAAGAAGCCATTGGGTGATACTACCAACAAGCCAGAACAGCCTGTGCAGCAAAAGAGAAACCGTTCTATATTTAGAAAGTTGTCGTGGAGTTCAAAGAAGACACTTGAACAAGGTAACCCCCAGTTGCCATCACCTGCTGACTCGAGAATTGGTTCCAGCGAAGAGAAGCGTAAGAACTCTTTCTTTAGATGGTTTTCATCTTCAAATGATCATAGTACCGAATCTGAGATTCGCAGATTCCGTACAATCTTACCCAAGCAAGAAATGACCACAGCATTATATGCCTTATTAAGCTCATGGTCAAACTTTGGTGTCAAGAATTTGGTTAATGATCGTGTTGGCTTCAATATTACTGGTTCGATCTCATCAGCTAATTCTTTCAATCTAAAGAGCTGTAAGTTCCGCATCAAAATTAATCCTCGTGAAATGAATCAAAAATCGGAGATTGTTTGTGCTCGGGTTAAGGGCTCTAAAACTACAACCGATACATTGTTCAAGGAGATCGAGAAGGTCTTGAGAAAGGAAGGAGTTTTGGATACTTGATTTAATATTTTGTTTGTATTATTTGGATATAAATATATTTTTTTTGTATATATGATAAAAAGTCATTAGAATCTATTTGGTTCAATAAAAATACACTAGAAAATCCCCCAAACATCTTCACAACCATGACAGAACTTGGAACAGGCCACGGATGCCGATAACGGATAGTCTGAAAGACCGATTTTCTCATCAACAAATTCGTCGGCAAAGTTATCCTTACCTCTGGCCATTGCACCGACGAAGACACAGATACTTTCGTCATCGTCCAAAGTTTCGACATAATCCTGAACACGCTTGACTTCTGCATCAAAAGACAAGGTAATCTTGCGGCACTTGGTTGGCAAATGATCTGTGATTGGATTCTTGATGACTTTCAAGAGTTTTTCTTCGGAGTTAACAGAACGGATACTCAATTTATGCAACAACTGAACCATCAAACCCGAGAAACGCTTGAACGTTCTAGGGATTCTGACGCTTGGGTTAACCTCTATCAACACGCCTCTAGCAGTGTGAATATATACCTGCAACTTACCAGCCTTGTTGATCGGAGAGTCCAACAACGTCAATAAACATTGGTGGGTAATATCCGGTCTTGCTTCAGCAATATCTCTTCCCATCTTTCTCAATAACCCTTGATGATCATCACAGTTCAAGAGAGCATACTTATCACCACCAGGACCCCCAGTGTTTAACTTGTGGGTTTCTAAACAGGCCTGCGATAACACAACGACCAATCTCTTAGTAGTTTTGTCACGAGAGCTGATAGGGGTTGGTTGGACCGGCACGAGCGATGCAGGTGGAGCCGACACTTTATCTTCAGGCTTTTTGTCAGACATGGTCAATCTAATCAAATTGTATGAAGAAATTTTCAGATGGAGCTTAGTTGATTAAGTCACGTGACACAACCATCGGCCCGTATGCATCTACACCCCAGAATTGGCAAATTGCCGCCAAACAACACACAAGACGTGTTTTTTTAGAATAAAATATGTCATCTGACTTTGACGACGATGATGACGAGTTACTTCAGGCAGTCATTCGTGGCGATACAAATGCCGTTCAAATTGAAGATGACAAAAATACTCAGGCAAAATTGTATCGTGCTGACGGTGAAATCGCCATTCTTCGGGCTCAGTTGCACCAGATCCAACAACAGAAGCAGCTGGAGGTATTGAGACTTCTGAATATTCATGAAACATACAAGAAGACCAACGAGGAACAACTAGAGGCATTAAAGAATGTGGTGCAAAGATTAGAAGACGAGAAGAAGTTCCTTAATAACGAGCTAAAGACCATATCCCAGCACAAGAAAAGAAAGATAACTAATCTGGACGAGATCAACATCGATATACTGCCAGCTAGAAGCTTTACCCCTCACAAAATACAGGAAGAGCCTATCGCAGTTGATACAAAAGTAATTAAAATCAACAACGATTCTCTACTCTTCACTGATCAAATATGGACCCATTGCATTCTTGGCAGCAAATGTACCTCATTAGAATACCTAAACAAAATCTGTATTGATACTGATTTGAGCATTGATGAATTGCATATTCGCAAGAGAACTCCAGTGGCTACTGCGATATACGAGTTTCTTGTGTTAAAGAAGTTCCTTCGCTTAGATGCACTTATTGATGCATTTTGCACAACAATAGTCAAAACCGTCGAAGAACTCCATTCAAGGAAAAATATACTTCCAATCCCATTTCTTATTTCGTTAATTCACGGTGCAGTGGGATATCGACCGGCAGCCATAACCCCATCTTTGATCCGTTTGCTCCACGACAAATTCAGAGACATTGCTCTAAGTCTCTCATATGTCCTTGATTCCAATTCAATTGAGGAAGAGTCTTTAAACTATGAAGATGTACCGCATCAAGTTATGGTTTTAGAAAAGTTTACCTTTGTGTGTTGTCTAGACATGATAGAAACATTGGTGTCGCTCTCAACTTTGTTTGATAACAATACATTTAAAAGAATTTGGAAAGATGACGCATGTTCTATTGAGTTACTTACAAAATGCTTACCAGAGAACTCGGAGCGGTTCAAGAGTACAGCTCAAATAAATCTCATATATAACTATGTGGAGATTTTGACATCTTCCATCACAGAAGATACTTTTGCATTCAACCAACCTTCAGACAACGTTTCGGAGAAAATGGTAATCAGCTCGCTACTCAAGATATTTCTAATAGAGGTTCCCATCAAAAATGACTTTATGTTCTATGGACTCAATCGCATAATTGGCAATAATTCCGACTTTGCTAAAGTGGATGCCACCGTTCCAGTGACCAAGGATGTCTTGAATGACTATATCGTACACATACCACAACCAATTCCATACGAACTAGCTAAGAATGCAAACCAGTTTGAATTACAACTGAACCATGAATTCCATTTATTGAACCTCCGTATCAAAGTGGCCAGTTTGTTAGAATACTACATTATTACTTGTCAATCGATGGAGTTTTTACAGCATAAAGAACATTTTAAGTCGCTCGTACGCGTTATTGGTTTTGAACAGGTTAATATCCAGCGATCTCCAAGATCCAAGTTTGTGCATCTCCGCATTCAGATCATATCCACGTTGATCAAGGTACTCCATTTTCTTACTCAGGATATTCGAGAGGTGAGCCAGCTCATTTATCCAGAGACCATGTACGAATTGTTTGTCGTACTCCTGAGGATAGCCTTTGGGTCTGATTCAATTTCAGTGGATGCTTACAAGATGTTAGTCGAGATCAGAAATAAGGGATACATCAAGGAAACCATTTTCAATGAGTGGTGCGAGTCAAGAGCTCAAGAATTGAACCACTTGACTCACAACGATTCTCTGGGTAAGTTAAGAGCTGATATAGAGAGCGATTTTGCCAATGGTCTCGAGTTCCCGTATGAGTTAGATACGGTAGAGTCGGCCAGAGAAATTCTCAACATCTTCGTCACGCATGAAGAAGCAGATAACCTCTACTTCAATATGAACATGCAGGAGGACAACTTTGATGAGATGGACTTAGTTGAATAGATGTGTCTGCACTTGTACAGTTTCGTCATGTATTTTAAAGCTACGTAACCACATACCGATTTTTTTTTGTATTAAGACAATGAACCCCTATGGATGCTTTATATATTCCACTGGTTTATCAATCTGAATTAACTTAAGCGGATTGAGGCTTGGCAACACCAGTTTGGAAGTTGTTCTTGAATCTTCTGGTGACGTGCTTGAGGTAGGCCATTCTACCGGTACCGGTAGTTCTTCTTCTCTTAGCCTTGAGAGCCCAGTTGTGGGATCTCATCTTAGCAGCTGGGTAACCACAAGAAGCACAGGTCTTCTTTTGGATGTGGAAAGAACGCTTACCACATCTGTTACACAAAGTGTGGGACTTGTTGTGACGTTTACCTAAAGATGGAGTACCCTCTGAATATCGTTAGTATATGTTATTAACAACCTTCAATAAAACCCGTTGGAAATGAAAGCTTGAATGCTTCGCTAGACAGCTTATGCCAGCTTGCTGACCTCTGTCAACATCCATAGGTTATCTCTCAATGTACATACTACCCATGTTTGCTTATTCTTATTATGGTTATATTAAGAAGAAAATCTCTCTGATAAGTCTTTGTATGGAAAATTTTCATTCCCTGGCGGTTCGGGGTGGAATGAAAAAAACCATTAGCTGCAGGATACATATTATATAATCAGACAATCATCTCTTTTTGCCATCTCCAAAATGTGTAAATCTACAATCACGTGAATTGTGCGTTTAGGGCTCAACCCTAAAATGAGACATTGGATTTTGCGTGCTGTACATGCTGCTGCTAATTGCTGCATACATAACAGTGTCACTAATTCTGGTGGAATGGACGCTCAAATAGCAAGTGACATGGGCGTAAGTTCTTATGCTTTATCTAGAGTTATACCGGCCAACCGCAATATACTTATCAGCATGTTGGCGCTAATACCGTAACTGTAGTTCAGTTTTACATTAAAATCACATATATCATGATCTTCACTATTATTTACCGAACACTCTATATACACACAGTCGATTCATGTAACGCATTACAAGTCACATTCAAGCCCTAATGACTTATCTTTGTGCAGCAAATGACCCCAGTAAATAATTTGGAACGCGTCTACATCCTTACCGCAGTATGAAACACGTTTATTATTTTCACGCACCGTGTCTGTTTACAAAACATACCACGGTCTTGAGTGTGTCACGGTTTCTATCCCAACCAGTTTATTTCTATCACTTTATTCTTCTCATTTGAGTTTCACATCCTTTTACAGTATAAACAGCAATGTCGGAATATCAGTTCCCACCATCTTCGCCACTACTTGATGGTGCCTATGAAGAATTCTCATTTCAATCTAAAGGCTGCAAAATGCCAGAACCAGTGGTTGAAAGGGGGAGAACCCATTATCCAACACCAAACCCTTCTTCTGCTCTTTTCAGATCTTCGTCTCCCGCCCTAGACAAAGACAGAGTTGAAGAAGAAGCTCCAAAGAAAGTCTCTTTTGACTTATCTCAACCACAGAAAGTTAGCATCAACACTGATTTCAACGTGTTGAATCCAGATGCAAAGGTCTTGAGAGTCTATCTTGCAGATCAACTGAGCCGTATTACAATCGGGAGATCATCTAAGGCCAATGACTACTGTTTTGGTTCCACCGATAAGAATGTTAGTCGTCTGCATGTTTCAGTTAGCTACAACGCAGAGCAGTTAGTTTTAACTTGTTTGGGACGCAATGGATTAGGTATCCGGATCCCCAAACCATGTTATGTCTATGCAACTAACTCGAAAGACAATTACATTGTAATGGAGAACACAACAGGTGTTCCATTGAACTTGAAAGATTTGGAATTAAAGGAGTCATATAAGTCTATCAGATTGGATTCCAACCATACAGAATTCACATTGAAAAGAAAGGAAACTATTACAGTCCCCCGTTTCAGGAACATTTTACTTGAAATTAATAAGCATTTGGTTTTATTAAATCCACATGACGAGGACGAGGACCTTACTGACGAAGAAACCTTTGAATTATTACCACAGAACCAAACCCCTTTGAAACACACAGTAGACGAAGCTCTTATTCCATCAACACCTGCCAAAGCAGCTCAAAGCACACCAATTCCAGATGAGGCCACTCCTAGCAAACCTCCAACTTTGGAAAACAACCCAAAGCCAATCTTGATTGCTCCGCAGCCAAAGGCTCCTTCCTTCAAAGTCTGTGAAGACACAACCCCAGCAACTGTAACCAACGCAAAACCAACGGTAGACGTTCCAAAGAGATCTTTAACACCACTAGTTGATAAATCAAACACATATAGCACACCTTCTACTCCAAAGAGAAAAGCACAGTCAGAAGAACCACAACCAGTTAAGCAGCAGAAGAAGAAAAAGAAGGTTCAAGAGAATCAGAAGGTTGAAATCAACCAAGGATGGATCTCACACATACAGAACGTTTCTGAAATTAACAATATCTTAATAAACCACCTTGCATTTTCACGTTTGTCATCGACTCCTGCTTCCTTCTTAAGAACCATCAGTGTATTGACTACGGGGTTACTGTTGAGGGAAATCAGAGTTATGTTGCATAACATCAGCTGCATTGGAGTCATCTATAGACAGGGTAAGGATGCTGCAGGCAAGCCATTAGAAGAAGAGTATTACTACATACCAGAAAACGACACTGATTCGGAAAGAACCGAGTTGGTTGCTAGCATGAAGGGTACCAGTGGATTGAGATCATGCAGACGTACACACAAGCAGTACTACTGGAAGAAACCAGCCCCTATCAAGAAATAGATTATTTTAGGAAATATTGTATATTAATTAACATGAACTATAAATACTGGATGTAGGAATTTCACAATTTGGTCTGTTATTGACCAATTGTCCGTGATGCGATGAATGACCGCTATCTTGGGCTCGGTATGGATTTGTGATTGGCATACCGTATTCAGACTTCTGTTTAATTGTCAAGGGATACGGTTCGCTTATCCCGTATAACGAACGATCAGCAACCAGTTTAGAATTTTGGAAATATTTCCGAAAGCCAACAATACCAAGAGCAATAAACAATTGTAGAAACCAAAGCCCAATGATAACAAGACTAATCACAGTTTCTAACCAAAGTGATTTTTTGAATAAAATTACAGCTTTTTGAAATGCTTGCACAATTTTGTCATTTAGAGGAGTTGCAGCCTTAATTGCAGCATTTTGAAGATCTTGCTCGGTGGCATTAGAAAGAAGGGGAATTTTAACCTCCAAGTTTTTGTTGATCCATGTTAACCCTGTTTCTATTCTTGAAAGCTTTCGACCAATTGTACAATATACCACCGTATTAATTGGTGCTGCAAGCGGAGTTCCACCAAAAACTGTCGTCACCGTTTCGTTCAACAGCTGAACAAACGAGCTAATTGTTGTATTTAGACTCGAAGTTATGTTTCTTATATTTCCAAATAACTGTTGGTTGATGATGCTTGTTTGGTTGGAAATGAAATTATTAGTTTTTCTAAAATAATCGGTAGCTGCATTCGATACCATTGAATCAGCATCATTATCAGTACTAATAGAAGAATCAAAGTTTTTCATTTCTCTTAGGACAACACGAAGAATAATATATTGTAACAAACAACACAATAGACCCATAGATCCAATAAAGAAAACGTGGGAAGCATATGTGGTCGAAATGTAGTTTAACACCCAAAGGGTATTTCTGGATTTAATAGAACTAATTTTGTACCAATAATATACTGCCGGGTTTTCATGACGGTTTATGAAGTTGAAGAGTGAAACTGGCGAAGAAGGTTCTTCTTGACTTAATCTTTTTACCATTAACATGTTTCTTTTCCATTTTTTAAATTCTATCCAGATCAATGGGATTAGTGATAGTATAGCTATGGAAAATAGTGTTATGATAATGTATTTGGAAGTGGACTCAACTCCATCTCTTAAGCTTGATGTCAATTTTACATTAGTTGGAGAAATTTGGCAGTAATCAAATACTAATTCTGGTAAATTAGTACTGTTATCAAACAAAGAAAATGACGTGGATAATGAATTGTTCTGATTAGATAGTTTCAACTGTTTGGAAGCCAAGTCAAAAGGTGCAGCCACCAATTCTTGAGTTATATTTTCCAAAGAAGTAAAACCCGTAAGAGTAAAATTCTTTAGATTGGCAATGTCGGTAGTCACACTAGCTGGAATAGAAAGGTTTTGTAATGCTTTGATAGAAAGATTGATTTGATTAGTATACTGGCTTCCTTTGTTTGAATTACCACCTGTAAAAAAACTCTTCATGTCCTTGAAAGATGAAATAAGCAGATTCAAAACACTAGATAACCCATCTAAACCCTTTTGAATATCTTGTGATACAGCTACAATAGTGCCGTTTACTGCAACAATTACTTCAGTTGTAGCATCTAGTGCAAAATTTGTTGTTCCCCTGACGGCTGCGTTTAAAAGACAAGTGTATGTCCCGAGGAATACTTCAATGTAGAAGAGGATCAAGTTCTTGCATATTTTGATTACCATTACAATTAATGTCAAATAGTTATACCCAAGATTGTTCAAAGTTGACTGAATATAATTGTTTAGTAAAATCGATAAGGCATTGGAATAACCCAGGTTGGTACATTGTAATAGGGAACTAAACTCGTCTAGTTTCGCAACCAAGGAAATCTTAAATAAATACACCTTGATTATGAGCAAACAAATAACAATGGTATACTTATTTAAGTAAATTTGTGATATTCTTTCCAAGAGAGTTAAGAAGTAGTGTTGACTATTCATAGTGTAATAAAACTGGCAAGTTAGAGAGCTGACACGGCTGTCCTTATATGGAGAGAAGATGAAACAAGTTTGAAACTGATTAAAAAAATTTGAAATGAAGAGACAATTGATCTATTATTTGGCCTAAAAAAACAACTAACAATAAACCCCAAATTGTATTCTATACAAGGAGATCTAGAAGCTTCATTACTTGTTAGACGTGCTACAGTGTCGTGTGGTTAGATCTAATGATGCAAAAAATCTTTTTTACTAAGATTGGTTTACATGCGACATTCCCCCAAGAATTATGATAAAGGACGTTGGTGCCATGCAGGTAAACCAAGCATTTACAAGATTTTAACTATTAGGCTTTGCCGAGTACCGGGATTCACAGCTTCCCACGGGCCTATTGTACGCACTGGTTTCTTATTATTAAACATTTGCCTAGATTGTGTTCTGTACGATACTAATTAATTGTTTTCTTGGATTTTCTTGATTCTAATGATCCAGCCGTATATAAATCCTGCCTCTTTCATGACCAAATTCCCTACACAGTCCCGGTATGAGCGACAAAGAGACTACGCGTCAGAATTCCCTGGATTCTAAACCCACAGCATCTATTTGTTCTTCTGACAAGCCTCCCGACAAAAATCCCATTTTCAAATCAATTGGAATCAGAAAGGTGGAGCTCTTAAACGCACAATATGACACTTTTTGGCATAAAGTAGTTTTCTTTATTTTCGTTTTCTTTACTTCCTTTGCTTACGGATTAGATGGTATGGTTAGATCAACATTCCAAACATATGCTACCGCATCATACAATACACATTCCTTATTAGCAACTATTAATGTCATAAGAGCAGTCGTTGCTGCTGCATCACAACCAACTTATGCAAGGTTATCCGATAGATTTGGACGTATAGAATTATTTCTTATTTCAACGATCTTTTATGCTGTTGGTACCGTGTTGCAATCACAATCTAACACCATCTACAAGTTTGCTGGTGGCTCTGTCCTCTATCAAATTGGTTACTCAGGAGTAATGATTGTGTTGCAAATTATGTTGGCAGATTTCTCAAACTTGAACTGGAGATTGGTTGCATCTTTTGTGCCAGCTTTACCATTCCTAATTACAACTTGGGTTAGTGGTGATGTTGCCTCAAGCTTATTGAAAAACCATTCATGGGAATATTGTATTGGAATATGGGCATTTTTATTTCCATTGGCGAGTATTCCAATGCTTTGTTGTTTTGCGCATATGTTGTACAAAGTTCGAAAGACTCAAGAATGGCAAGAATTGAGACAGAAAGAGAAAAGCAAAAACCAGTTCAGGGTTCTTTCCTTGAATTCATGGAAATCTACTCTGGTATCTCTCTTTTGGGAGTTGGATGTTCCAGGAATTTTATTAATTATATGCGTCCTTGGTTTCATTTTAGTTCCATTCACTATCGCTGGTGGTGAAAAATCCACTTGGAAGAAATCTTCGACCATTGTTCCTTTAGTTATTGGATTTGTCTTAATCCCAATATTTGTGTACTGGGAGGCAAAATTTGCTAAATCGCCCGTGTTCCCTCTCAAGCTTATGAAGGATCGTGGGGTTTGGTCAGCTTTAATGATTGGTATTTTTATTGATATTGTTTACTACATGCCTAATGATTACATGTACACGGTACTTGTTGTTGGAATGAGAGTCAGTATTAAAGCAGCAACGAGAATAACTTCATTATATTCTTTTGTTTCCGTTATTACTGGACCCTTACTTGGGTTTGTTGTCGTTTACTTCAGGCGGTTGAAAGGGTTTATCATCTTTGGAACTTGTTGTTGGATTATTGCCTTAGGACTCTTGGTTCATTTCAGAGGCTCTAATGATGGTGTTAATCACGAAAAGTTCACCAATGGTGTTATTGGTTCTCTTTGTTTAATGGGTTTTGGGGCTGGATTCTTTACCTACGCAACCCAGGTTTCTATCGAAACATGTACAAATCACGAGTACATGGCAGTAGTCTTGTCACTCTACTTGACTTCATATAATGTTGGTTGGAGTATTGGTGCCAGTGTTAGTGGGGCAATTTGGAGTAATCAGATGTACAAAACAATTGTTCGCAGGCTTGGCGAAGCTGGCCTTGATACCACGATAGCCACATCCGCATATGGCGATCCAGTTGGTAAATTCATTCAAACTTATACGTGGGGAACTCCTGAAAGAGTTGCAGTTGTGTTGGCTTATGCCGAAGTCCAGCGCTATTTATGTATAACTGGGTTGGTGTTGTGTTTCCCATTGCTTGCTTTTACATTCTTCTTGAGAGATCACAAATTGGAATCTGTTCAATCGTTGGACCTGGACCCTGAAAGTGGCAAGATTGTGGTAAATACGAACGATGATGATTATATTTTACGGAAACTTCGGTTAATTGGAAGAAGGAACTGAGCTTTATCGGTTGCAAATTTCTACATTTGTCAGAAAAAAAAAACACTTTTAGATTGAAGAGTAGAGGCCAAAAGTGTTAAAGTTAGAGAAAACCGCGACCGAGAAAAAGAGGTCATAAGATTCCGGGTAAGAAAAAAAAAGAGTAGTGCACCAACCAATCTAGCGAAAGAGAGCGTCAAATGTTATCGCGAAGAACGAGTCTTAAACAACACAGGTCGCCACCATGTCGGACAACGAACAACCTAAGGAAGAAAAGCCAGATAACACCCACATTAACTTGAAAGTGTCTGACGGATCTGCTGAAATTTTTTTCAAGATCAAGAGATCTACTCCAATGAAGAGATTAATGGAAGCCTTCTGCAAGAGACAAGGGAAGGATTTGAGCAGTTTGAGATTTTTGATTGATGGTACCAGAGTTTCACCTGACAATACTCCAGATGACTTGGACCTAGAGGATGGTGATACCATTGAGGCACACCGGGAACAAACTGGTGGATGTGTGTACTAAGTCGGTAGATCTTAGTACTGGACATAAACAGTTAAGACTCGAGACCACTAAATATCGCCGTTCCCATTACATGGAGAATGGGGCGGTGCTTAGGTTTCACGATGTATTTCTAGAATCAATCATACACGTTGAATGTACAAAAATAATACTATGTGTAAAAGACCTGCAATGTGTCGTAATTGATGGGATCCCGGCCTTTTTAGGAACCGAGGTTGTGTTGCGGTTGTAGTTGTATAATCCATGGTGCGATGTATTATGAGCTCACCGAGCGCAAGAATAGTACCGAAAGGAAATAGACCAATAGGAAATGAGAAACTAGTTGGGCAACTCAATGGAACATGACCTCTGGTCTGATGATGACATGTACTGAGATTTACTTCAGGGAATGTAGTTTACCCAACTAGCACAAACGCGGGTGGGGCCGCTTTCTGGGTCAAAGGAAGTATTTATGCGTACGTGACGCTTGCTCGTTTGACATCATATAAATAAGATAAGATATGGAGCAAAGATTAGAACATTTTCAATTATACCGATATTACTTTTACAATTGAGAGAAATGTGTAGAACAGAAATTTGCGGCATTTGCCAACATAAATCATGGACAGGTTGTGGCCAACACATTGCTCAAGTTATGGACGTAACGCCCAAGGCCGATTGGTGCACCTGCGCCGCACATGATCCAGACGACACAGTACAAGGTTATCCCCCCAAGGCGGGTACGGGGTACAGAAAGGCCACCCCTTCACGCAAAAACAGCATTATCCCATAAATGGAGATTTTGAACAGCACATACACAATGTGAAGTCAATCAAATACTCCATATAGCGCACCTTACATACAAATCACACACGTGAACGAGTATTTACTTTTATCATGCTACTTATGTCTATCTATGTCTCAGAATATAAACCGGTTTTATTACACAGAAAACTAATTTGGCGGCAACTTTGTCCCCTTGTCGCGCCCACAAAGTCATGTAGGTTTCCCCACTAGAAAAACTTATTATCAGAGGATGAGCCGAACCCCATAAGAAACCCTGCATACAGGCACAGAAATTTGGGTATTTTCTGGCCTTTCCAACCACGCAAAGTCATTCCACCAGGACAAAAACCAAAATAGTGACCCCAGCATTCGTTGTATGAATTTACTCTGACAGAAGGCAGTACATACATACAGTTTTTCCATCATCCAATTGCCACTTATTACTCTCTAATCTCAACTGAAAGAAGAAACAGCGACTAATCATAGACTTCCCTCCTTTGACCCCTTCTTTCTTGCTATGAGCAGTTTCAATTACCCCGAATTTTTGCTGTCGCCGTCGGATCTCGACTTCAGCCAAAACAAAGTACAGCAGGCATTTCCACCCAGCAGTCAAGCCGCTAGAAGATACTCGTTAATCACTGATCCGACGAATGGGGCCACGTTACCTCATAATGTAGCCTCGAATCCTAATCAACACCCACCTTCAGGTGACGGATTCGACCGTCTCTTTGACAAACTATCTTCCCTCGAAGAACCAGAGAACAAGTCCCCAACTTCGCGACCCATTAATGACATTTTGAATAACCAGTTTTACTCCAATAAGGATTCGTTTAATTTGCCGTTAGAGCTCCAAGGCGGTATTGGTACCATTTCCTCAAGGAGACCAAGTTACGCTGCTGAATCCTTCACCAGATCCAACTTTGGTCCTTCACCGAATAACAGTAACTTGATCAATTTTAACAATTCGCCGCAACCAAACAATTATTTTAACAATACAAACAACAACCCAACAAACATTACAGCTAACACTTCGAAAAACTTGTCTTCTTTTGCAATGTTAAACAACTACAACCAAAATCTTAACTTTGATCAATTTAATGACTCCTTTGCCAATTTTAGTATTAACTCGAACTTGAACGAATTCCAGGCCAGACGACCAAGTCAATTGGTCGATTTCCAGTCTCAGCAACCCTCAATTCCCTATCAGTTTCAGCAACAGCAGCTGCAAGCATTCCCAACTCCACCAAATACCATGGGGAATAGCCAACCGTTTATACCAAATCACCTACAGCAGGCTGCTACTCAACCCCAGCTGCAACAACAGCCCCAAAACAAACAAGTCCCATTGATCCATCCTATGAACTCTAATCATAATAATCCTTATACACAAGCAATGAAGTTGGAAAACGGGCTTATTTTGAAGGATCAATACATTGTTGCTTCGCCAGAATTGAAGAATTTGTACGCCAAGACAACCAAGTATTTCCAAAATCCAGCTACAACGAAGGATATTCTTGCGCTGTTACAAGAATTGTTGGCGAATCCGACGATTCTTAAATTGATCACGTTCATTAAGAACTTGAACAATTTAACTTTTAATCACAAATTTTTGTGTCTTGTGATAAATAAAAATGGTAAGTTTGACTTATTATCATATCCAAACAATTCGAATATTTTCTTGCAGCATGAGGATCTTGTCATTGTTGATGGTGACAGGGGTAAAGATTTAGTCATGATAGTTGAACCCTTGGTTAACCTTAATTTTGCTATACTTTTTAACTTCTTAAAGAAGCTCGAACACTTGAAAAGTTTGACGATTCAAGATTTCCACCAAAATCATGGTGGAAAATCCAGTGGTACTCATTCAACATTGTCGAATGCATCTGCAATTATCAATGCACACCTGAATGAAGATAATGAGTTCATTATTACCTTGCCAACGAAACAGGTATTGAGGTTTGCTACCCCTAAGGAAGTTCACAAGATTGGCGGAAAGTTCCTTGAAGAAAAGAAAGCTTTTATCACATGTTATAACAAGATAAAGGAGTTAAATTTACAGAAGAGTATTACTTTAATCAATGTGGAGTATCAGTCTGATTTTAAGAAGTTGATCTTCTACTATTTTGCTAATTTCAGGAGAATCGATTTTAGAGGATTGATCAAGGAGTTATTCAAGATATACAAAACTAGAATTTGGCTTTGTGCTGTTTTACCACACGAGAAACCAGAGTTATATGCCACCCAGGACGAAAAGGATACTAAAAGTGAGGAAATGGACACACCAAAAGAAAGACCAGCGGAACCGTCAAGTGCAAACCAAATTCCACACGAATATGAATTGTCAAATGATCAAATTTTGAACTTCTCCATTAATGAAATTGAAAACTTGGCTAACCCTAACTATTTCCATCTGGCTAACTTGTTGAATTTGATTAAGCACTTAAACAAGGATATTGAAGGATATTTTTACGGATTTAATGCTGCCAACAATAGAGCAGCCAATCAAACAACTAAATGGCCTAACACAGGAAACCCCCAGGCATTGCCAGCAGGGAATGACCAGAGTGGAAGAAGAAAAATAGTCCCCAACTTCAATCCTTTTGGTGACGCCTAAGATTACTTTTTATTAAGACAAGACTTATAGAATATTTTTATTGGGAAAGAACTGACTTTAGATTATAGATTTTATGGAGTTACGACGATGAACTATCTGTTTTCATTTTATTTTTATCACTACACGGACATTAATAGAATGCTCAACATTATTACACAGATGTTTGTTACTTATTTGTTTCACGTTAATGATATAGTGCTTAGCGATTTTACATATTCCGTAAAGTTGTTTCATTTATTATATCACTGAAGATTGGCAAAAAGATCACTGGAATGGTGCTATGGTTGTACCAATTCACCGAAAATAGAAGAAAGAGAATTAAATCACGATCATTGAGAAGTAGGAGTGGTACTTGACGATGGTGCCTTAGATGAACCACGAGGAGATCCCAAGTCAAGACTTCCAACTGGGTTTAAAGAATACCAGTTGGTAGATTTGGAATACCAGTTGGAGTTCCACTCAAAGTACCGGTGGGAAGGGCACTTGCAACAGCAGAAATTTTACTTGTAATCGCAGAAGGATTTAAAGGAAGACCACTGGTGAGATTGTCAAGGTCTGGAATGTTTGGAACAGGAAGACTTGGAATAGGAAGACTTGGGAGTGGGAGGTTTGGAAGTGGAGAAGAACCAGAGTTAGATCCGGTGCCTGTACCAGGAAGAAGACCTAAACTACCGAGCAATGGTAACTTCAGAGTAATGGATTCCAATGAAGCAATTTCTGACTCAAGTAACTTAACAAAAGAAGGGTCAACTGGAAGCGAATTTAAGGATGCTTCAATATCATTTGTCAATCCTGAAATAATATCAGCACTTGGGATAGCAGCACCATGGCAGATTGCCATTAAAGAGGCGCTAGATAAGATTTGGAAAACTTTCATAGTGATTAATATGTTTGTTGAGGTTGTTGGAATGATGAACACCAAACTGTCAAAACTAGCTGTATTTATATTAAATTTTACAGGCTGGTAGAAAATAACGTGTTTCCATGTCATGAGAATTGTGGTCCCAGTTAATGTGTCAGCCAGCACACTTGCTGTGTTTCCGGATGCTTGGATTGTGTTGTAGTGATTGTGAAGTATTGTAAGCAGCCAACAAAGAACAAGAGAAGAAAGAAGTAAAAACAAAAGAGACGGAACAGTACGAATTTTATAAACGAGAAGAAACTGGATTCAATCTAATATATTTAAGTCTAAGCAAATGTATGTAATGTAGCTGTCGTAGGAACGGGTTGAATATGCGTTTCAGTTCGACCGTTAGGTATGTCTGCAAAAAAGAGAAAAAAATCAAGACAAATATATTCTACAGTCAATTTAGATACAAAGATCTTAATGTAACGATAGGTTTCAAGATCATAATAAAGATTATGCTGGCCATTCTCGAATTTGGCGAGTTGTTGATATATGGTCATACTTCCATTTTTGTTACTATTGTATTGTTTTATTGTTCATCATCGATTGTTTTTCGCAACTTATTGAATCGCATCCCAGAAACCAATCCATCACAATGAGTCGTCGCCCAATTTCAGCGGAGGAATTCATCCAGAAGAATACACCAGCTTATGAGACAGTGACGAAACCGAAGTTTTTGTCCAAAAAGGAGCGTGCTCAATTGTCGGTGTTGAAACAGCAACAACAACAGTACCAGCAACAACAGAACAATAATAAGAAACCTGCTCAATACAAAAGAAAGATCCAGCTTGATTACGAGGAGGAAAGCCAGCCGACCAAAGTGTCAAAGAAGGGAAAATCAAAGAAGTTTAACTTTGATTGGAACGAAGATGACGACACTTCCGCCGGATTCGTCCCGTTGTTAGCCACGGAACCAAAACCAGAGGATATTGGAATTAATGACAGCCACTGGTCGCTGAAATCAGTTGAAGAAATGACTGCTCGAGACTGGCGTATATTTAAGGAAGATTATAACATCACGATGAAGGGGAACGACGGTATTAATCCTTTACGTGCATGGGAGGAGACCAGTATACCGAAGGCTTTACTTGAAGTCTTGACAGAGAAGCTAGGTTACAGCGAACCTACACCAATTCAAAGAGCAGCAATTCCTTTGGCTCTCAAGCAAAGAGACCTTGTAGGCATTGCTGAAACAGGTTCGGGTAAAACATTGGCATTTTTAATACCTTTGCTCGCGTACATTCTTTCCATAGATTCCAACTATTTGAAGTATGAGCATCAACAGGATTCCAACTTTAACAAGCCACTTGGATTAATATTGGCACCAACCAGAGAATTGGCACTTCAGATAAGTAAAGAGGCGGAAAAATTTTGCCAACACTTGGGCCTAAATGTTGTTAATATTATTGGTGGTCACCAATACGAAGAAACCATCAATTCTATAAAGGATGGTGTGCACATTGTTGTGGCGACGCCGGGTAGATTGATCGATTCTATTGAAAGGAACATTATTGGTCTTTCTCGGTGTTACTATTTCATCATGGACGAAGCTGATAGGATGATAGATATGGGGTTCGAAAAGCCGCTTTCCCAAATCATCAACCATTTACCTACAAGCGAACAACTTACCAACACGATAGACCTGAGGATATTTTACTTGAAGAAGCGGGTGACTTTGATGTTTACAGCAACAATCTCACCTCCAATCGAAAAGATCACGAAAAACTACTTGATCAAACCAGGCCACATATCCATCGGTGGTGCTGGAGAGGCCGTGGACAATATTGACCAACAGTTTGAATTTATCACCCTGCAACCAACTACGATCGACGAACTCGACGAAAAGCGCTTTTTGCGCATGCTCAAGGTGCTAAGGCAGCACACCAGTGGCTACTACTCTATTATAATATTTGCTAATTACAAGAAAGTGTGTGATGCATTATCACACGAATTGACCAAACAAGGTCATGAAAACGTGGTCATCCATGGTTCTAAGTCCCAAGAGGCACGTGAGACGGCAATTGCAAGCTTCCGCAACCATGATACCAACATTCTCATTGCTACGGACGTCGCTGCTAGAGGTATCGATGTCCCCAACGTCACATTGGTCATAAATTTCCAAATGGTTAAGAAGTTTGATGAATACATCCATAGAGTGGGTAGAACCGGTAGAGCAGGCAACACTGGTACCAGTTATACATTTATGGATGATTCAGATACGGATGTATTTTTGGACTTGAAGAAGTTCTTGACCAGAGGGAACAAGAAGTGTCCTGAATGGTTACTTCAAAAGACTCAAGTAAGTTATTTAAAGGAATAAAATTCATTATTCGCTATCACTCGAGTAGGCCCCAATTAAGGATGTTACTGTCCGAACCAGTGGAAGAGGCTTTTCCTTTCTTTGTTTTCTGATTTTGGCAAGTGTTTCTAGGGACGATTTGTTAAATGAAATTCCTGTCGGTACTGGTTCTATAGCTTTTGGTTCGCTAGGTTGTGGACTAGAGGTCAGTGAATCCTCCGGCTCTTCAACCACAACCTTCTTTTGTCTCTTGTTTGATGGTTTCCGAATCAGATCAAGTAAGTTCTTGACGGTGTTGTAGGCAATTTCTTCTCGACGATGTTGTTCTTCTCTCTGAGCAGCGGGATTCGGGTCTTCGCTGGCCCAACGCACAGTCAAGACGTCATCGGTGCCAAGTGACTGACTCTGCATGGCTTCTTTGGCAAACTGGGCCTCTGCTTCAAGTTTGAACGTTACAAATGCACACGACTTCCCGTACAAAACTCGTACTTTTTCTATCGAGCCAAACTCCAGGAAATTCTTGGTTATGGAGTTCTCTATCTTATCGTTCATGTGTAATCCGCCCACGTAAAGTGTTCTGTTAGTCTTAAACGATCCTACACCGTCCATATCGTCTCTATAATCCGCTGTTCTGTCCCTGCCAAAACAGTCTTGAGTAGGAAGAAAGAAATCGGTCTCTCTCGGTAAGCTGTGACGATACAGGCACTTTTTCCCCAAGTAACAGCATCCCTGAGCAAAGAATATACAAATAGGACTGTTGGGGTTTGCCTTGGTGTATCCTGAATCACGTTTGATGTCGACACGGAACCGCTGTTTGACAAAGTTCCGCTTTGAGGAACTGTCTCCTCCGCCTGACCATTTCAAGAACCAGATGTTGAAGGTGGTTCCGGTTTGCGGGGGCTTGTCATCAGCAGCAATTGTATCTGGATCCACCTGAAGTCGAGCAGGCTTATCTTGTAACAGAGCCATTCCCAGTTTGTTTTTCCTTTCTGGTTGTGGTTGCAATGTTATGATGCCTTAATGAGGAGATGAGCCTTGTTTCGTGGAGGAGCGTGAGAATATTAGATCCAGGTGCAGGAATACACTAATTCCAGATGTTGCAACCCGAATTACTCAAATAGGAAAAATTAAGAAAAGTAAAAAAGAATTGCCAGTATTTTATGACCAAATTTTAAAATACTTACTATATACCGCAATTTTGCATAAAACACATATAGCACCAGTTTAACATAACCCTCTCAAACCACTTAACAAAGGTTCAAGATAAAAGAGAACCCAATAATACCAGCAACGGCAGCACCCTTCTTCCAGGAACCAGTCTGGAAGTTGGCTGGAGCAGCGTTGGAGCTCTTGGTGGAGGAAGAAGTGGAAGAGGAGGAAGAGGAGCTTCTAGAACCGGAACTGGAAGCGGTGGCAGAACCACTTCTGGAAGAGCCAGAGGCCGAAGCAGCAGCAATGATAATGGAGCCAGAGCCAGAAGCAGAGCTGGAACCAGCTGTACGCGAAGCGTTTTCTGAGGAGTGGTCAGAACGGAGACTTTGGACGTCAGAAGCAGCAGTGTGAGCGGCACCGTCAACGGCAGAAGTGGCGGTAGAGAAAGCACCCTGTACGGCCGAGGCAGCGGTGTGAGCAGCACCGTCAGCAAAGCTTCCGGCAGTGTTCAAAGCACCTCCAACGGCACTAGTAGCGGTGGCGAAAGCACCTTCAACGAGACTACCGATATCGGTAACAGCGTAGTTTATAGCGTTAACACCCATTATGAATTGTAATTTATGATTATGAGGACTAAGGTTGAAATAGTTCGTACCAGTGAGAAGGAGAAAATTATTTATTGTAGAAACTGTCCTGTTTATTTATAAGAACTGTCATGGAATCTATATTGGCCGCAGGTACCGAATCAAGCCATTTCTAGGGACAGGGTACAAAATCACCAGCCTTCATTTTCTAAGAATAGGTGGATCACAGGCTGCACAACCGCGACCTGCAGTTGGCAGGAGTATGTCAAGGCGCGTGAAACACAAAAAAAAATAGTTTAATTGGGTGGACGCTGGTTTTAGTGCGAGTAAGACATACTAAACTCGGGAAGTTATTTATGGAAGGCACAGGGGCCCCTGAGCAAAAGACGTAAACATTAATGACTACAGCCAGCCCCCAGCCAGCACAGATCTCACTTGACATATTGTCAACACAAACACAAACAATGATCCATTGTGGATCGTCAAAAACACTAAATCAGTCACGCCATGTGACAGATAGCGGAGGCTCAGCCTTTTATTCTTGTAGACGACAACTTACCTCCCCTACCAATCACTCTACCGATTTTATGACATCCCAAGTGTGTGTGCGAGTCGCGCGCACCGCCACTAAAATCTTTTCTTTTTTTGTTTGTCTTTTAATTTGGCGTTTGTGTTCTGTTTTAGGGGCCCGTTAAGAAGCAATCGAAATCGAGGTACGAGACGCCAGTTCCCGTGCACGCGCTTGTGCATGCAGATAGGTGTTTGGAAGCGATTAGCTATCATTTATCCTAAAGGGGAAAAAAAACTTATTGTAGAATTCTTCCCTATCGTGGCGCTCTCCTCCCGCCCCCAGTTCCCATTTACATTTCCGTTTCCATCGGGGAAATGTGCTCGTTATACTCTAGGAATCAGTGGTAGGCTCAATTGGGCAGGTAGTTTGCGAGCGGGATCAGCGCAAATCTAATTCCCCAAACAGGTATTTTGATCCGCACCTGTTAATACCGCTATAAAAGTGGCACCTTATCCGGGGTAGATATTAATTACTTTCTTCACTACTTCTTTACCTAAACAAAGTAATGTCTGCTCCAAATACTACCGTTTCTAGCACGACCAAGTCGTCTTCATCTTCGTCTACCAGCTGCTGTGGCTCTGTATGCAAATGTGGCTCTTCTTGTTCTTGTGCGTCGTGCAACACTACCAAATTATGAACCTTTCCCCCCTCAAATTCCCCATTTGTGTGCTTTATGTAATCTAGATTTTAATTAATTAACGAGAATTTCACTATAGATTTCTACATTAGGGAACTAATGATGTTAGCCTCTGGTTACATGTTACAGATTTTCAATTTTTGATCAATTTAACTGCGTTTCTTTATTATAAAATTTATTTTCCTTAAGAAATTCCTCATACATAACCGTTACTTACTTTCTTGGAGACAAGGAAAAGACTTCCCTCTTGATGTTGTCAGCCAATTCGTGACTAACGTTGGCAAAGTATTCAAAGACTCTGTCTTGAATGTGAGCGTCAGCACCAGCAGCGTGCACAGCAATGTTGTGGGCCAAGTTCTTTTGTTGGTTAGGGTACTTCTTCAAGACATTGTACAAAGCAGTGGCTTGCTTGTATTCTTCAGAGGTAGCCTTCCAGTGGAATGGGCAAGCAGCACCGGTCCACACTTCTTGTTCTTCTTGCAAGCTATATTGCCTGAATTCAACTGGCTTGTCAGAGGCCAAGTAGTTTGGACAATTACCCAAGTTACCGTTAACATTCATAACACCATCTCTGATGTGTGGGTTGAAAACAGCACCAGTAACTGGACAGTTGACTGGAATTTGGGTGTAATTTGGTCCCAATCTGTGTCTGTGGGTGTCAGCGTAAGAGAACAATCTCGATTGCAAGACTGGGTCAGCAGATGGTTCCATGTATGGAACAGTGTGGGCTGGAGAGAAGGCAGCTTGTTCAACTTCAGCAAAGTAGTTCTTTGGGTTTTCATTCAATTGGAACTTACCGAATCTTCTCAATGGGTAGTCAGCGTGTGGCCAAACCTTAGTCAAGTCAAAGACAGAGAATGGTGCCTTCTTGGCTTGCTCTTGAGTCATGGTTTGGACGTAACAAGTCCAAGATGGACTGTTACCGGCAGCAATGTTCTTGAACAAGTCTTCTTGAGCGTGGTCAGGGTTGGAACCAGCCAATTCACCAGCTTCCTCATTGGTAAGGTTCTTAATACCTTGGTCAGAGATAAAGTGAACCTGAACGTAGTGCCATTCACCCTTCTTGTTAGACCACTTGTAAGTGTGGCCAGAGTAACCATTCATTTCTCTGTAAGAGGCTGGAGTACCACGGTCAGTGAACAAAATCACAACTTGGTGGATAGATTCATGGTTAGAGGTCAAGTAGTCCCAGAACGCATTTGGGTCCTTCAAGTGAGTTTCTGGGTTTCTCTTCTGGGTGTGGATAAAGTGAGGGAACTTGGATGGGTCTCTAATGAAAAAGACTGGGGTGTTGTTGTAAACCAAGTCCAAGTTACCTTCTTCGGTGTAAAACTTGGTGGAGAAACCTCTTGGATCTCTAGCGGCGTCAGCAGAACCCAATTCACCACCGACGGTGGAGAATCTGGTAAAGATCTTGGTCTTCTTACCAATAGTGTCCAAGAAAGCAGCACCACAGATGTCGGTGATGTCGTCAGTGACTTCAAAGACACCGTAGGCACCGGAACCCTTAGCGTGGACGACTCTTTCTGGGATTCTTTCTCTGTCAAAGTGTGCAATGGAGTCAATGAGGTTAAAGTCTTGCATCAAAAGAGGGCCATGCTGGCCGATTCTTTGGGTAGCAAATGGTTCAGGGATTGGCTGACCGTTGGAGTTTGTATAGACTGGTGCCATTGTGTAAAAATAAATATAAGTAACAGTTGTTAACTTGGTTGTAATGAAATAAGAGACATAGAAGGGGGGGCAGAGGTGACTATATTTATATCTGGGGGGCGGGGAGATGGATATGTCTTAGTTATGCGTGGCCTGCGATTGGGTGAGACAATGATAACTAACCTCGGTGTGGCCGCGACTGCGATAAGTGGGGTCTCGAATGCGCATTTCTTACTAAACATATAGCAAGTTACATAGCAAGCTATGTAATGTACCTGCAAACGTGGCTTGTTGGTGACATTGTTATGGTCATTACAATAATGATTAGCACACTGTGCGCTAATCGAATCGATACTAGACCTGGGTCTGCTGACATCAATGCGCGATGTCTGGCCCGTTCACATTATTAATATGGGGAAGCTGGCCTAATGGAAGAGGCATGTGACACTTTCTCCGCTGTAACTGCCGGATTAGGGTAATATGGTAGGTTTTGTGTAATTTTCTGCCCGATAGCTGCGGGCGAAAAACGTCACACTTTCCATACTGCAGTAATAGTTAGAACCCTGGCTACCAATAGTGCAGGTAATCTGATTCTTCCCTCCTTCTTACTTCTCCTAATTAGAAAACGTGTAATTTAAGTACAGTACAGAATAATTATATCTTACAAACTAACCAGAATTTAGGAGTAACGAACGTTTTCTTTCTGGTGCAAAGTCTTACATATCCCCCATCCAGGCCGTCCGTCCCACCTGCCCACCTCAGTTTTTTTTTTTTTTGTGGTTTTAATTAACGCTACGCATCCTCGGTAACGGTTGCGAAAAATTATACCGACGCTCTCCATTCTCGAAACTCTTTCGGTATCATACTTTCACTGATATCTTTGCTTTCTTCAACCAATTCCCGTAAGGAAAATGTTCTGGATCCCGGATCGTAGCTCAACCGCAAAACTTGTTCTGAATCGCGAGGCACCTCGGCCACAATCCAGTCGATCACAGCACCATACCACTTCAATGCAGCAGTACAGTTCAACTTGGTTTGTTGCTGACCTGAATTGGCAATGGCTCCGTTCTTGAGCATAACAGGAACTTCTTCAGTCTCAAATACCTCAGCAGCCTGTAAAATAAGGTGATCGTCACGGAACCCATACACAATCTTCTTGATTCCCATCAAGAAACACTGTGCCCACGTCTTGAACAACTTCTTTTCAAACGTCACGGCATGTCCCTTGGTTTCCACCACCCGTGTGGTCTTCAATTCGACGTAATGACTCAAGACATCACCCTTTTCCGGTTTATAGTCCCACACAGCGTCGACCTCACCGGCCAACAACATCTTGGTGTTGCCGATTCCCGTCTTAATTACTGAAATGTACTGCTCGTAGTTGTTGACGATCTTCTTATTTCTCTTTTCAATAAGCTGCCGTGAACAGTCTGCCCATGGCTTTGGTAACAGTGCCACGGTCTCGAATTTGTACCCGGAATACTCGCACCGCTTGGTGTAGTCATATTTGTCTGGTGTCAAGTCTCTCTTCTGACGTTCATCTTGTTCTGTACGACGTTTGAGTTCAATTGTATCGTCACTCTCAATAAAGAGCTGTCCGTCAAACAGCACAATGTTGAAATCAAGTGGATCAGTTAAGTTATATGGCAAAACAAGCAATTTAGTCATGAGACCACGGAACGTTATAATATCGACACCGAGTTTCGCTCCTTCTTTCTGCTCTTGTTTCATAAGAGCAATCAAGAGACTTGAAAAGTCTCCCAAGTTCTGTTCTTCTGGTATCCGCTTGAACTTGGCGTAGCCAGCACCAAGATCGATTCCAGACTTTACCGTGGCATCGGGGAGATAGTAGTACGATATTGAGTCATCGACTTTGTTTTCGTCATAATTCCATTCACCATCGACATCACGAGCGTACGAGAACACTTCTTTCGGTGCTTTGAGCGCAGTAGTCTTTGCTCGGGCGGTAAGCGGTAAGCTTTTCATTAGATTAGTTGAAGGTAATCTATGGAATTTTCGCTCATCTCAAATAACGCGAATCGAGGAAAAAACACCCCATGAACTTACCGAGAAAAGATTTAATTTTGTCGCTAAATTTCGCAAACAAGCACAGACTTTTGTCGCTAATGATCCCTACAAAAATTTCAATTCTGTTGCTATTTTTGAGGGCGATAAGTTTAGAGATTCAAATTTTGCCTGCACACACCATTCAAGTTATCACCAAAATTTTTCAGTAAGTTTTTGGTTCAACCAACACATGTCTACCAAAACCCACTTGATTAAGTTGGTGGTTGGCGCCGGAAAGGCAGCACCAGCCCCACCAGTTGGTCCCGCTTTGGGTTCCAAGGGTGTGAAAGCCATAGATTTCTGTAAGGAATTCAATGCCCGTACCGCACACTACCAGCCCGGGATCCCTGTTCCATGTCTTTTGACGGTGAAGCCCGACAGAACATTCACATTCGAAATGAAATCTCCTCCTACGTCATGGTTGCTTATGCAAGCTGCTCAGGTTGAAAAAGGTTCGGGTAAGCCAAGTTCCGAAAAGGTAGGCAAGATCTCGTTGAAACACATCTACGAAATCGCCAAGATCAAGAAGACCGACGACAGACACAAGAATGTCGACATGAAGGCGATCTGTGGGGCTGTTTTGTCGACAGCAGAAATTGTGGGTATTGAAGTGGTGCCATAAACTGTAAATAGAAAAGCTACAACGAATAATACGAAAGAATAAAATTTTATTGTAATGTTAACTTTTGGTATATAGAAATACCTCCCCCCGCCGCCGCTTACTTCTTTTTGAGTTTGTCAAACGCAGCAATGTGAGCCTTGGACTGGTCCACTTGTGTGTGTTCGTGGTTGTGGGCTTTGACAACATCGTAAGATAAAGAGCCATCGGCTCCGATCTGTTCCTCAACGGTACACATGGCAATAGAATTGATCCAGTCGTCCTGGAAGCACTCTTCGATAGTGATACGACACGCAGGCGCCAAATCTACCATACGTCCAATCAACGGACGACAGTCTTCTGGCAATGCCAATAACAATCTTCCAGCCCCTGTTTCGGTTGAAGTATGCGCATTTCCATCGGGATCTGAGCTTGGAGCAGATTCGGTGTTGAGCTGCTGACCTTCGTTGATGTTGTCCAACTCGCCCATTGGGTTCTGGATATCATGAGGCGTTCTCTTGAGCATCTCAGCGATAGGAACAAACTCTCCACGACTGGCAAACAATTTGAACGAATTATCGGTCAACTTAGGAACCTTCCATGGGAATTTCTTCAACATCATGCAGCAGTAGATGATGGCAGCAGACCAAACATCCACAGGTCTAGGATCGTATTTGTTAAACACACACACTTCTGGGGCCAAGTAAGGATCAGAACCCACGATTCCCTGAGCTTCAATCAACGTCTTGGTGAATGGGTACGAGAAGACCACAGCCGACCCAAAATCAATAACCTTTACAATGCCCCTCTTGTCAATGACACAGTTGTCCAACTTCAAGTCACGATGAGACAAACCCATCGAATGCAAGTAGTGAATCCCGCTCAAGATCTGCTTGAAGCAACAGTTGATTTCGTCACGCGACATCTTGTTGGACATGACAATCGCAAACAAGTCAAAGTCACAGTATTCCATCACCTGCAAAATGCGCTCATTTTCGTAACAAATCTCCACGGTCTCAATGATATTTGGATGCTTTAATGTCGATCCAATACAATATTCACCGGTGATCTTCTTGGCGTAGTCCCTCTTGGTTTCGTTCTGGTACTTGGCCCGGAACTCTTTCACGGCAAACACCTTTTTGTCGGTCAAGCGTGTCACCAATTTTACCGCACCACCGGCACCGGCACCAAGAGATTCACCGAACTTCGAGTATCTCTTGGAAAATGGCAATTGCTGCTGAGGGTTGTTGATAAGAGGCAGAACAGAACCTCTTCTCTCTTGGTAGCTAATTTTGTTCTGTAATGTTGTCGATCTAGAGATGGACGTTGCGGCCTGAGGCGACTGCGAATATGAATGGTTGGAAGTCGACTCAGTCAATGTATAAGAACTTGACTGGAACGTAGAAACAGGTGCAGATCCGCTGTTGGGTATATTCATGCCACCAACACTGTTTGAAGACTTTGAAGAAGATATACTGTTTGTTCTGGACACCCCATTACCTCTAAAGGAGCTCGAAAGGTTGGAGACTGTTGATGAAGGTGCCTGTGGACCGTTGCTCTTTTTGAAGAACCGCTTAAGGTTAACCATAGAGTTGTGTCTAGTCTGAGGGGTGAACTGGACCGCGGATTCCAGCGAAGAAATCGATGATGGAGACGACGCAATCGCTTGTTCGTGGTACGAATTATTATAGAACGAACCCAAATCGGTAGAAGAGTCCTTTCTGGCAGTAGACTTTGATTTTGAGGAAAAAAAGTACGACAATCCCGACTGAGATCCGTTTCTCTGGGCCGAAGTGCTTAGGGAAGCGGCCTGGGCGGCCTGAGCTTGGGCTACCCGTTGTTTCGAAATAACAAAACGGGGTTCAATGGCCGAGGAGCTTACCTGAGGCGACTGGATGTGGATCGAAGAGATAGGCTGTCCATTAGGAAGGTTGGGGATATGAGAGTTGGGGGTGGATGGTTCGAAGCTGTTGAGGTTGAAGTTGTTGATGGGATTGTTGCTACTGGAGGCGGAGTTGGTGGAAACCAGTCCCCTGGTGCCGCCTGGAGCACCGTAAGGAATAGAAGAGGACAAGCTTTCACCGTTGATGAACTGGGACGAGTGAGATACTGAGTTATTGCGAATGACACGAGGACTTGCGGTGCTGAGAGATACTGGTCTGTAAGCAGAGTTCTGGAACGCCTGGTTGCTACTGGAAACCGAGTTTGAGTACGGTCTGAGAGTTGATTTGGGCGATGTAGGTGAAAACACTGGTGGGACTGGGGATCCTGGCGACGTATCGAAGCCGTTGATAATTTCCACGGCAGGATTGGGGTCGATGTCGATCGAGAGTTTGTTGAAGTACTTTGGGTTTTCAAGGAGTTTGTCGATGTCGACGTTGTTGGCGTCAGTTTTGGAGTTGTTGGAAGGCGTAATGGTGCCGTTGGATGCGGCGCCGTTTAACGATACTTGGCTGCCGACTTTGGATATGGTAGCGCTCGAGACGTTTGAGTTGGACTCGTTGAGAAGACGTGTCAACGACGAAACGGGCTGCTTACCCGTTTGAGTAGACGTAGACATGATGGCTTTGTGATGGCTGTTATTGTTTGTGTATTGTGGATAGTAGTGAAATTAAAATGCAAACGTAACAGAAACGTCCAATCACTTATTGCTCGATAAGACAACGGTAGATTGGATGGAGATATTGGAGATAAAGGCGCACGTGATGGTCAGGAATGGACGGAATTAGTCACCAACTTCGACAACTAAAAACTAAGATGCAACTTTTATATAAGGAAAAGCGAGAAAGCTAGTAATAAGTCAAAAATAAACTAGTTTGTTCCCAACAAGTACAAACGGCAACAAAACGAAATCAAAGTGTTTGTACTAAGAAGTATATGGATTTTTGTTTGACTCCACAGAACCCGCCCACTGCACGGCAATTGTCGGCGCCTGGGGATGCGCGCCGGTACCGCAAATCAAAATAGGAGACCCGAAGTGCAAAAAAAAAATCACCCAAATTCTCTAACCCTTTTTCTTGTTGGAACCGGGAATAGGATTACAGGGTTCCAAAAGAAAATGTAATGGAAGCCGGTTACATGGAAATTATTCTCTATTGTTTTTTTTGTTCTTTGGATTCTCTATTTAATTTATATGATTTTCATAATTTTTTATGCCTTTCTTCCCTTTCTCTTACTGCCAATCTTACTTCCTACAAGACTGCCACTTGTAGTAGCTCCAGGCTCGGGAAATAATGGCATTTCTCCGCCGGAATGGCCTCCCATACCAATCAGACTCCGCAACTTAGCTAATTTGGCTTCAAGTTCTTCAGGAGTTTCTGGTTTAGCATAGATATCGGCCTTGCGAGCAGCTTCTGCCTGTTTCTTTCTTATTTTATCGGCTAAGGGCACATTCCGCTCGGCCTCTTTCTCTTTTCTCTTCCGCTCAATGGCTGCTTCCTTCTCCAATCTCTCAATGATCTTTTCAGTGTTGCCAAATACCTTTTTTTGCAATTCGTCATCGTCAATCTCATTCCTCACTTTCGTAACTATCTTACACTCTTGAATAAGATTTCCTCCATTCAATTTAAGGAAAATTGGAGCATTCAATGCAAACAAAATCGACTGCATACCTTGATGAGCACTCTTAAAGAATAAGAACCATACAGGCCACAACAACAAGTATAATAAAAGACCCCAAATAGTTCCCATCGAGATGAAACGTCTGGTCAGCGGAGTACGCATTAAACCAGGATTCACGAGGTTGATTCTCACGTTACATGGGGCCTTATCCTTTCTTTCGTATGCCATAAGTTGCTTCTGGTACTCACGGGCAAATAGCCCAAGTAATAACTTGGATGTCCCATAAACCTTCCAAGGCTGCGACGAAGGATATCGCCTTGTATCCCATAACAAGTCGTCGGCATCAATTTCGGCAAGTGCTTGCGTTGAGCAGGTAGCAAACACCACCCGAACATCACGGTCTGGAGGTTGAACCCGCAACGAGGGTCCAAGCAATGTAAGAAGATGGAAATGGCCAAAGTAGTTAACACCAAGCTGTCTTTCTATGCCTTCATTGGTCACCTGCTTCTCCTTGCCGCGAGGAATCGACTCTGCAGCACAGCACAACACACCATCTAACCGACGTGGAGGCTGGTTATCCAACCATTTGGTGGCAAACAATCTGATCGAATGCAACGAAGCAAGGTCACATTCTTCGGCATAAATCAAAAAGTTATTGGTACGTTCTCTCATGTCTTCAACAAAGTCAACCACCCATGCGTCTTCTGTTGACCGTACCAACAATACGATCTGGGCTCCTTTCATTGCCATTTCGTAAACCAACTGTTGTCCCATACCTGAAGTTCCGCCGGTGACAATGAACACCTTACCGTGCAAGTCTCTCTCCCACGTATTGGTAGTGCCACCAAAGTAATACTTGATCCCGCCGAGTGTGGCCACTACAGGCGTCCACATCTTGAGATACTCCCATCCAGGAACGCTATCTGTGCCATCAAAGAGCACTTTAGTGAGGAAATCTACCGGCATTGTCAGTGGCGGTACGCGTAATTTTCGGAAAGAAGAAGAATAAGTCGCGCTGCCGGTTAAATCATCGCGGCCAGAAAAGCTTAATTACTACCAGAAATTAAGGCAAAGAACAAAGTAAACGATTTAAGAATAAAAACTACCATAGAAATCAGATACTTTTATTAGGAAATTTTAATTAATTATTGTTATTGTTTTTGATGATGCTTATTAGTCTACTTTAATCAATTACTCTTGAATATTCCATACAAAAGTCGGTTTGTTGCACCCGCCGATTTTCGCAGTCTATTTCTTTAACAATTTATCGGATTATAATTTGGGGCCAGAAAATTCCTGCATGTACCCAGAAGATCCATCTCATCAAGTTTTTCAGCTCCAAACTTTAAAACTCCATAGATAGATAACTCCCATATGGAAGAAGCTGTATTCTACATAGGCCAGGGTAACCCAGCCGATAAACACTCACAGGAATCGGTGGCTTTCTCCATTTCAATGCACACCTCACAACAACACGCCAGTTTTAGGCAGGCTGATTGTCCTCGTAACGGGGCCGTTCTCACTGGCGTGGGTCGTGGTGAACGTTTGATTACTGCCAGCGCAAGCAAAGCTCTTTTGAAAGTTTACTCATGGGGTAAAGAGAGCCCGGATCAGATCATTCCAATTCCAGAACCATTAACTTGTTTGGCCTTGTGCCACCATCCACAAGCCCCATCACAAACAACGCACGGTGTGCCGAACTTTAGAGTGCCGTGGTTACTTGCCGGTGGATCCAAGTCAGGAAAGTTCTATATCTGGGAATTATCTTCAGGAAATCTTGTTTGTGTCAAGGAAAGCCATTATCAACAAGTTTCCTCGATTGAATTCTCGAGCTGTGGTACATTTTTGGCCACAGGAGGTGAAGATGCCCGGGCCATGGTATGGAGAACATTGGACTTGATCACATTGCTGGATGAGGATAAGAATATCAAGCCATATTTCGCCATTACTGACAATACTTTACCAGTGTCGCAGGTCTTGCTTTCCCAAACCGGTACTGTTAATGACTTGAAGCTCTACACTACTTCTGGTGATGCTACATTACGGATCTATGATGTTATCACTAAGACATTATTGTCTACGTTTATAATGTCTTCTCCTATAGAAAGCCTTGCCATCGATCCAGCTAACCGGGCTGTTTATGCTGGTTTAAGCACCGGGGAAATCAGAACTATTCCTCTCTACCGCATCAACGCCAACACATCGGTATTAGAAAGTGTTGGTGGTAACAAGAAGATTATCACCGTGGAAAATGATCCCGAATTAAAGAGCACATTCGTCCATCACCAACAGAACCAGGAGGCTGCTGTGACTCAGCTTAGAGTATCTCTTGATGGCTCAAGTATTGTTTCTGGGGATTCGCTTGGAAGAGTATTTGTATCTGACATCACAACGAGACAAGTTCTCAAGACTTTCACTCCGTGTAACGCTTCAATTTCGTTCATTGCCGTCAATTCTTGCCCTTATGAAAGCGTAAACGTTTCTGACGCTGCGAGAATCAAGAACGAAAAGAAACACAGACTCATTCCGGCTCTCAAGAGAATCTTGGCCGATTCCAACACCATTTCGCATCAACTATACCTCGAAATACCGGCAGAACACTCGCAGGAAGACGAAGCGGAAGATTTCGAGGACTGGCTCAAACGCAAGTCCGAGCAAGAGCTCAGTTTCAAGAACTTGGACACCATTAACACCTCAGTTAAGGTAATTGGTTCCAGTAGTTCTAATTCTGGTCTTGTTAACAGCAAAGTGACAGAATTGCAGGAGAAGTTGGATATGGTTTCAAACGCCTATACCGAGTTGAGAGCCAAGCACGAAGAATTGTTGAAGGAGCACGCAAAAAGTTTAGCAAAATAGTAATAAAAGTAAATCAAGTCCAGCACCTCATCTGTTGTTATTTGGCGATAATGGCCGATTAAATCCCTTGCTCCGATTCATGTACTGTCTGTATTCTGTAGTTTTGGTTTGCTTAACTGTTCCACCCTTCGTACCCTTTACATGCTTACCCTTGGTTGAGCCAAATCCACCAAATCCCATTAGACTGATCATATCATTGGTATCAGATTCAACCTCGGTGGTTTCGCCATCGCTTTCCCGATCACGGGCGCGGCCACGTGCGTCCTGTTCCTCCTGGAACTCGGGCTGTTTGATCATATTTCTGTAGGAAGTGTTTACAAGTGGTAAGTCTTGCTGAGAGACGTTTTCCTTGTTGTAGAGCAGGGATTTGTGGAGTTTGTCTCCCGATCTACCTGGCGACCGGTCGCGATACGGTTTTAAAGGCAGGTTCAGTACCGATTTCGTGTGGCGTTCAGGCAGTCTGGACCGAGACCGACTTTCCAGATGTGGTATGGGATTTGATGGTTGCGCCATTGAAATTAAATGGTAGGGTTCCTGTTTGGAGATTCTTAATTGTTTGTGTTTTCTGGTTAGTGGCTCCAAAACTATGAAAGGTCTGCGAGACCTTTTATTCAATCGGGAAAATAATGAGGCACGTGAGCTCATCTCCAGTCTTTAAAAAGATACCAAAATACAATTAGGTTTTTTGAGCCGAGTCCACGACTACTAATAACGTATCGAGATGGAGGAGAAATTAACCAAGAAACAACGTAAGGCGTTAGAATTCAAGCAGAATAAGACCAAGGAAGAAAGAGAGGAAGAAAAAGTCAAAAAAGTAGAGCAAAAACAGAAGGAAGTAGAACAAGAAAAAGAAAAAGCGGATTCTAAGAAACGAAGTGCCGAAGAAGGTTCTAGTGGTGAGCCCAAAAAGAAACGGAAGACAAGAAGAGGAAAGAAAGGCAAAGGTGTGAATGGAGGTAAAGGTCCAAGATTTATTCTCTTCATTGGCAATTTGCCATATGACATAACAGAAGCCGAGTTATTGGCCCATTTCAAAAATAGTAAGCCCGACAGAGTCAGAATTAGAACCGATAAGGGTATAGCATTCTTGGAATTTGATAACGATACCAAAGAGATCCAAAGTAAGATGGAATTGGCTCTCAAGATGCATCATCTGACGTTAAAAAGTCGGAAAATCAACGTTGAATTGACGGTTGGTGGAGGAGGAAATTCTGAGAATAGACTCCAAAAGTTAAAGAATAAGAATGAAACGTTATTGGAAGAAAGAAAGGAAAAAATCAAGAAGGGTAAGGATGAAAAAGCTAAAAAAGCTGTCCCCGCCGGTGTGCATCCATCAAGAGCAGCTTTGATGAAATAAAAAGGATTATTTTGATTGTATTTTTGTTTGAATTACTATATAAGATAATACATTACCATGCTGAAATAAAGAGCAGGAGATTTCTATGAATCCACGCAGTGGATATAGCGCGCAAGTTCTAACCCATGGGTGGAAAGTTAAGGTGTATAATGGTAGTTATTATGATGAATTAATGGCTTTGTAGGACAGTTGTAATCAAAAAAAAACATTTTGAACAAGGAGATGAAGAAATTAGATAGCTCTAAGAGGGACAAAGTAAAAAGATGGGCTCGTTAAAAAGGGTAGTAGTAAGGGAATGCAATCACAAGATTACGCATCTCTTTGCCTTCTTGATCTTTCTCTTTCTTTGGACCAACTTGGGGCCACCAGCAATACCAGAGCTGGTGGCAGGGATGGTTTCGGTGATGTAATCTGCGTCAGACTTCAAGTTAGGAGGATCCAACACGGTTCTAATGGCAAAGTCAAAGATTTCCTTGACACCTTGCTGTGTTGCGGCGGAACATTCCAAGTATTTGACGGCACCCAATTCCTTGGCCAACTTAGTACCTTGTTCAAAAGTGATGGGTTTGAGGTTTCTTTCTGCTAACTCGTCCGAGACATGAGGGTCGTCTCTCATATCAGTCTTTGTACCAATCAAAAGAATGAGGATGTCCTTGGACAAGTGGTGCAAGATTTCGGGTATCCACTTGGACTTGATGTTGTGGAAGGAGTCTGGGCTGATAACGGAGAAACAGCACAAAAAAATCTCAGTTTGGGGATATGAAAGTGGTCTCAAACGATCGTACTCGGACTGGCCAGCGGTATCCCAGAGACCAAGCTTGATGGGCTCACCATCAATCATGACTGAGGCCAGGTAATTATCAAACACAGTAGGGATATAGTCATTTGGAAAGGTGTTTGTTGTGTAGGAAATCAATAAACAGGTCTTTCCAACACCACCATCGCCTACGACAACCGACTTGATAGATCTCATTGCAGATGTAATCGCTCCTTTAGGGTGACGTGAATATGAAAGCTAGTAGGTTTTTTTTAAGGAATTTAGATTATAGAGTGAGTGGAACAGAGAAAAAAAAAATTTACCAATTTGAGGCTTGCTGGCTTTTGTGTAAATTCCCGATAACAAGGGGCCCAGACTTGCAAATTACAAATCCGAACGACTTTCAAAAATAAATCAGTTGCACTCTAACAAAAAAAGAAAATATTAGACATCACCTACAACCAACCAACAGCAGAACAACTAAAAAAAATAAGAAAATCGAACCCGTACGCCTAGACGGCTTATCAGCGAAAGGTAGACGATTCTGTAAGTGTGAAATATGTATAATCCTACCAGCCAAAGGTTGAAATAGCGGAAAAATAAAGTTCAGGCGTGTTTTCCCGTCAACGGAGAAATTTTCTTTTTTGTGTCGTATAATGTGTAGGTTTCGTTTCTCTATCGTAAAGCTTCCAATGCACACTAAAAAAGAAGCTCTCGTCTAACTAAACCCCACTGAATCGTGCTGCACTGCGACTAAACAACATGTTTTCCTTTTTTATTTTTCGGGTCTCGCACCTGGGCCTACAAAATGGTTGTGCGCACCATGAGATAGTTTTAGGGACAGAACAAAGATGGCGAGCGAAGGTTCCCCATGCATGCGCATGCCCACACCAAACGGCGTAGCATCCAGTGCGAACGGCTCGATCTTTTTTTTTTTGGCGATATATCCTTGTTTAACTTTTTTTGTTTTTCTTTTTTTATATTTTAATATGGTAGTATTTTCTGTATAGAGCATTTTGTGTGCCTTGTGCCTTGAGCTTTGTGCAGTTTCTATAATTTATCCTCTCTAATAAGGATTAAACCACCCCCCCCCCCTCCATTTATGTCATTGAGACCTCTCATTCGCCAATTACATATATCCAGAGCTATCCGTTCCGAGTTTTCACACATCGTCATCGGTGGAGGCGTCGTGGGCACATCAATTGCTGCCGAACTCCAAGCCCGGCCAGAAAACACCGTCCTCTTGCTCGAACAACACGGAAATATCGGTACCGAAACCACTTCACGCAACTCCGAAGTCATTCATGCCGGCATTTACTATCCCAATGATTCACTTAAAGCCCAGCTTTGTATTGCCGGTAAAAAGAAACTCTACGAGGCCAACGCCAGCGGCCAATTCCCGGTCGAAATGCGCCAATGTGGCAAATGGATCGTGGCCCAAGACGATTCCGAAGCAGAATACCTCGAGAAATTGGCACAAAACGCTCGCGAAGTAGAAGTCCCTGTGAATTTTGTCTCGCTAGATGCTGCCAAACAGCGCATTCCAAGTATCAGAGCGAATTCTGGGGTATTAGAAAGCCCGACTACAGGCATAATTTCGGCCCACGATCTAGGTTTCTACTTCCAAGCCAAGTTTGAAAACGGTGGTGGAACCATTGGCTTTAATACCAAGGTAATTGGACTCCAATACGATAGAAATACACCCAAATATACTGTAAGTTTAACAGATACGCTTGAACAAAACGAGTTTACATTGACGGCAGATAACGTGGTGAATGCGGCAGGTCTCCACGCCCAGCGGATCTCAAACATGCTCTTGCCATCTGAACGTCATTTTACCAGCTACTTTGCTAAGGGATCATACTTTAGCATCGATTCGTCTATTAATGCTGTAAATATCGATAAGCTAATCTATCCGTGTCCGAATCCCAATGCATCTTCATTGGGTATTCACTTGACGTTTGATTTGGGTGGCCAGCTCAAGTTTGGACCTGATCTCGAGTGGCTCGACATCACAGATGCCGAAAGTATCGACTATACGCCGAGTGGAGATAACTTGGTGGCAGCATACGAAGCAATCAAACGGTACTTTCCTGCTATTACACCCGAAGCATTGACTCCCTCGTACTCGGGAGTCAGACCCAAAATCATTTCCCAGGCTGAAAACAAGAAACAGTTTGCTGACTTTTACATTCGTGAAGAACCCGGATTTCCTGGGTTTGTAAACCTTGTGGGAATCGAGAGTCCTGGTTTAACTGCTTCATGGGCCATTGGTGAGTATGTGGCACGGTTGTATCATTAGTCATTTTTAGATAAGTGGAATCGTTAATTTAACTTTCTCTTTTTATTTGAAATTTCTTCATCCTCATCCTTTTCTTTCTTCTTGGGTAAATCAATAGGATCTGTTGGCCGAGGAGCTTCGGTAAAGAACTCGTGCATCAACGCCTGACTCAGATCGCATCTCCGACCTGGATCCAATTGAGTCATGGAAATCATCAAGTCAAGTGCCTTTTCAGTAGCTGCGCTGAACCGGTTTCGTAATTCTTGCCTCGATGGCGGTGGATACACTCTCAAAGCATTGTATAGCGGTAACAGGGACACATTAGGCCACACTTGTTCTGTTGGTGTGCCCAACGCTCTGAAAGTCACGTCAAGTTGATCCACGTCATCTTTTCCCGGTAGATACGGCGTTCTCAACATGAGTTCAGCAAAAATGATACCCACAGACCACATATCAACAGCTCCAGTGTAATGTTTCGCCCCAAACAAGAGCTCAGGAGAACGGTACCACCGTGTAACCACGTTCGACAGCAAATCTTCGTTGGGGTTTCCTAGCGACCGAGCCAACCCAAAATCTGCAATCTTGAGCTGGCCGTCAGGTGCAAGCAACAAGTTGTTTGGCTTCAAGTCTCGATGTAATATAAAGTTACGATGGCAATGGTGCACACCACGAAGCGTCATAAGCAACCACGACTTGATATCAGAAGACTTGAACACGACCAGTGGATCCTTAATCAACACTTCCAAGTCACAGGGCAAGAATTCCAACACCAAATTGAGGTTATTGGCGGACAGAAACACGTCCACAAGCTCGATGACGTTGGGATGGCGCAATTCCTGGAGGTACTTGACTTCTCTGATGGCCGACATATCGAGTCCGTCCTTGAACATCCCGGTTTTGATCTCTTTGATGGCGATATTCCGTTTGGAAGAAATCTGTGTGCCAAGATACACAATGGCATAAGTACCTTCACCGACCCGTTTGTCCTTGGAATACTTTGATACAGGGGGAGGTGATGGCATGGTGATGGTGGAGGTGAATAAAACGAGCTGAAAAAAAAAAATTATGAGAATCAGAATCAATGGTGATACTGAAAAAGAAAAAGAACCTTTTAAATTCCGATTCAATAACATAAGTTCAATCAAGTTTGGCAAAGTTACAGGAGTTAAGGGAGCTGGATCATTCATAGAAAGTTGGAGGAGAGAGATCTGATGAAATATAAAGCCATTCAAACTTTTATTAATTCGGTTTTTGTTGGTTTATGTATGACTTTTCGCAGCCATCTCTACAAGGATACTTCTATGGTGTATTATAATTAAAAACCAGTGCTGGTTATAGAATGCTTAGTTCAATTTGTTATGGTGCCTGCCACACAGTCCCACTGGGCAAATACGTACCAACTATTTCCACTGTCGCCGATCACCAAGCCCCGGTACAACCCTATTTCCAGGCACTTGATGTTACACTCATACGTACCGTACGGTTTCGACGGATCAGTCTTGGTAAGCTTGAAATACTTGCCTGATGGAGACTCAATTACCAATTTAAAGTCTTGATTCAAGAAACCCAGACCGCTATTAAGGCCTTGTGACGGATACTGTTCGATCTCAAAGTTGTACGAGCTCTTGACGATGATCTTGCTGGTTTGTGGGAGTTTAATGTACAAGTCGTGGTTCTGGCTCTGCACTGTGGGGAACCGTGGAACAAACTTGCACGCCTTATGTTCACCAACATGGTACAAGGGAACGACTATGGCAAGCTCGTGAATGTTATCAAAGTGTTTCTGAGTTCCCTTTGGTCCCGCAAAGATCTGGAGAACTCCAATTGACTCATGGTCAGGAAGAATAGCCTTGATTTTAGCTACACGATGGTTGTTGACCCATTTCACCTGACACATGCTCAACTCGTTGGTAGTAATCTTGGAGGTCTTGACCAAGGAGAAGAGTTCTACATTAACAGGAATGTCCAACTCCAACTCAAAGAACTCTAAATCTTTCAAGCGTGTCAAGGCGTTGTTAAAGTTTCTGAACCCTAGCTGGTTCTTGTAGAACCCAGAATAAGCCCGTGGGAGGTAGAATGCTATATTTTGGTCCACAGGCGGGATGACGTGCTGGAGATCGATCACAGTTGGAATATGAGTAGAAACAAGCTGAAGCGGCGGAGTCATAAAATAGTATTCGTTGAAGCCGCGTGGATTGTCTCTAATGTTGCACACCGATCCGTTGATAAAACAGTAAGTGTCCATAATGAAAAAGTGTTTGTCAACCAAGATGGAGAGCCAGCAGTGGTTCGCCACATACTGGTCATTATGGTAAAACTCGTTAGGCTTCTTCCAGAACCCAAGCACAATCTCAGACGGAATCCGGAGAGCATCCAAGATCTTCTTAAAAAGGTAGTTGAGCTGGTAGATCGAGGCTTCTCCCTTGTGCAAAACTTCGTTAAGACGTGGTTTTGCAGTCAGAATCTTGTTGGGTTCTTTAATAATCTGGAACTTGCACAAGTGAAGCAAGATACATCTGATTTGGGCAAATTTGGATGAGTGGAACTTCACAGAAATATCGGAAATCAACTCATTGAGGTCACTTGTGGTGCTGTAATGCTCGATAAATGTATCTATCTTCTTCGATGGGATCGTAATATCGATATCAATTGTTTCGTCGCCGACAATTTCATTGGTGTTGATCTCCGAGATGAAGTCCAAAGGCTTGACAATCAACGAGCCTTCTTCACGAACCACACGACGGGTTCTCGACTGTTTTTCCTGTGAAGTCAACGAGTTCATCCGGTTCAAGTCTTTCTTGAGGGTAGCCCAGTCGATTTCTTCCTGTTTCTGTAACTTCTTTTCAATTGCGTGAAGATCTTCACCACGTTTGTTTAACATTTTCTTGAAAATATTGGGGTGTTTCGATTTCTTTTCCTGGAAAATGGCACTCATTGTATCCTTCAGGTGATCATCATTAAGAGAAAGTTGGCTCATCCGGATTTCTTGTTGTTGCTGCATCTCTTTTTCGTACTTGTGACGCATGAAGGACCCAGCACTCGTGGCACTGAGTTCAGATAAGTTAAGTACATCACTCTGGAGAGATTTGATTGAATTCTTTAATTCTTCCTGCTGCATTTGTGAGAGCTGAAACTCATCTTCGTAGCTGTAATGATACTTCTTAGCTGTACTGCTGGTGTGTTTGGGAGGAGGTGGTGGAGGAATGTCGTCGGAATCTTCGTCAGTGGCGTAACGCGATAATTTCTTACCCAAATCTTCACGGGAATGATAGTGCTTGGAAGAATACAAGTCTTCAGAGTCGATCGATGGATCGTATGCCATGAGACTCTTTTGTGGGGAGCGTTTCTTCTTTTCCAAGTGCTTTAATTGTTCTAGTTCCATCTCAAGTTGGGCCCGTTTCGCAGCAATTTCCTGGTATTCGTCCATGTATCCATGGTGGTGCTGTTCTTCAGGAAGGCTTTCGACTGTGTGGTTGTTGTAAAGCGGCTGCATTTTGGAAGCAGCCATGGGAACATCAGGGTACGAATGGGTGTGTTTCGGCGACGTATTCACCAGGATCTTGGCTGGAATCGAAGATCTATATGAATTTTTTTTTATATTATAGTTGTGCTGTTGCTGAAGGTGCTTAAATGCATCGGTTTCCCGTTCACGTCTCTTCTCCTCATCCTTTATTGGCAGAGGCTTAGGTGTAGTGTTTTTACTACCCATTGGCGTTGATGAGACGGAATTGGATAAGTTCGTTTGGATGATTTCAACATAATCTTTGGGAAAAATACCCTCGGCATTGTTTCTTCTGAGCTTACCGCTCCACCAGCTCAGGTCGACAATCGAGTAGACTTCGATGATTTCATTTTCAAGGAATCCCAAATCGCCTTCTTCTTCTCCAGGCCATGAGACGTTGGTTCTGACCTTAAATGGAGGAGCTGGTATGGACATCCTTCCGTGTGCGGGTCTAATTGAAAGGAAGGAAGGAAGGAGTTGTGTGCAAACAAAATGGCTGCTATCTTCTATAGTGAAAATTTGAGATCAGGTTGATATATATATATATCTTTTCCTAATACGGCAATACATAAATACCAGCAACTTCCATGCCGCACTACACAATCAAAATACAGTAACCACAAGGAACAATAGAAAAAAAAATGTGTCTGCGCCTGAAACAACCAGTCTTCTACCAGCGTCTGAGGAATGTTGTTTTAGATCGCAGAGGGCGGGTTTTAGTTCGCTGTTCTGTTATTTTTGGTTTTTGTCAACACAAAAGTGACCAGGTTTTTTTTTCTGCTTGCTAAGCCTGTTTCCAGATGCTAAGCTCCTCTCGCCGTGTATTCAGTGAACCCTGATTCTGATTTAGGATATGATTTTGAAATTAAAGTTCCGCTTAAATCTCTCTTTTATTTATTTTTGTGGATCCCCCCTTTAATTATATGTAGATAGCTAGCGGGAATTAAACCGTTTGCAACCTTGAATAACTTACAATGTGTAAGTTTTGTATTGTTGATAAGTCCGTGCTTCCTTCAGTTATGTTTCGGTAGCCCTGAATCCGCTACAGTGGAAACATGAATGCATACGGAATTGCCTGATTCGCAGCCATTTTCCCTGAGTACGACATTCACAGAACCAAATACTGCTTCCAAGACTAAGTTCATGGTGGATAATAATTAACTCGGTACAATTTTTATCAACCGCGAGAATCTAGAAATTATCAGGTAATAAAGTTTTGGTACAATCTCAAAAACCTATCGAGACATATCGCCAGCAATTTATTCATTTCAGAAGTAACATCCTGACTGATACATTTTGAAAAACTGTAAAACATGTTCGTAAGACAAAAATCGAATCATTTTTGATACTGTGTGAAAAAGAGTTGGCATTAATGCCAGAAAAGCTGCTTTGCAGGAGTATCGAGATATTATGACGGTTTGCATTCAGACACTTCAGTGTGGTAAGTACTCAAATTAAATCTAAGGGAACCCAAACAAGTTACAGCAAATCGACTTTGCAACTGGTTTGCAAAAGTCGTTACTAGGTAAAAGATTAACAAAATGTTTGATCCTTGTAGCGATTCTATTCTCTTTGGCCACATTGATGTGTTGCATCCATATATTATCTTTAACTGATTTGACCCTGATGAGAATGTGGATTGTTTATTGAAAATGAGATATCTTGATGGTTGTTAGAATGTCATTTAAGTGGCCTGCTTCAGTTATGGACAGTGAGCCAATGTTTTTCACTTAGGTACTCAATGGACTCATTTCGGTATGACTGTAGTGCAATTGAACATTTTAATTACTATAATTCGGTTTCAATTATACTGTAAATGTTTTTAGAACTCAAAATATTTCTCGAATGTGGTCTTTGTGGAATTATTTGGCCCTTGACTTTGAACTGATGGAAAAAATCCGATTCAAAAGCTATAGAAATAGCCAGGACAAAATCTTGGATCAAGTGGGAGCCAATCACAAGGCTGAACATATTGATATTTGGAGTGTAGTGACCACAGTTTGACCAGCGCCGCGCCAGGAACCGGAACTTTTTTGTCACGAAAACATTACCACCAATTAATTATTCACCTTTTACTGGCTAACTGTACTTTTCACAAAGAGTCTGTGATTATAAGCCATTGTCTAATTTCATAATTTCTTTTTTATCGACGATTTCATGATCTTCTTAGCCGTTCTTTTTGTTTCTGGGTAGTTTTTAATTTTTCTATCGTCGCAGCGGAGCGGATGTTAAAGCGGATAATATATTCATTTATTTGCGTTTGAGATCCATTCTTTGCGCCAGTATCCAATGTTTGAATCAGACAGGCTCACATACAAAGAATAATTGTACAGCAACAATCGTGATCCTATCGCGGCTCACGAAACTTCCATTCGGCTTGTAAAGCTGCAAAATAGTGGTTACAATATCCCATGCGGAAAGATTTTAGTCAAGACACACGCCGCATCCTTAATCCCGTAGATTTGGTGATGTACAATGCAGCGGGTTTTACCGAACGTGACTAGCTGCAAAAAGGGAATTGGCCGTGATTTTTCCGGAACCGTGGTTGCTATCAGAGATAACACCGGATCTCATTTTAAGATTGGCAATGAAATTTGCGGCTTATACAAGAAAATGTCAGGAAAGGGAACTGTCGCCGAGTACATCTTTTGGACGCCAATTCGCCTGAAGATGGCGAAGTTGCGCACATTCCCAGGAACTTGAGTCTCACTGATTCAGCAGCATGGCCCATTGTCTATAGTTCCGCATGGTACATGACCGAGGGGCTCGAAATGAAGGACAAAAACGATTTAATTTTGGGTTCAGATACGTCGGTCGGCCGAATTATGGTACAGCTTTCTAAACACTACCAGTGTCGGGAAGTTGTAGTACCTTGCTCTCCCAAGTCAGCAGAGCTTTCTACCACTTTGGGTGCCACTTCAATTCTCGACTACACAAAACACTCGTCAATTTTGCAGCCAGTTCTCAATTCCGCAGCCAAGTCCAAATTTGACTATATCTTTGATATTTGCGACAATGGCGGTCTCTTTGGTCACTTTGACAAGATTGGTCTGAATATTGTGTATAGCACGATTGTTGGTAATGCTAAAATGGATTATTCGCTAAATTCGCTCCTCCCTCGGGTTTATGGGGGAGTCAGACTGGTTGCAAGATTGATTGGAACAAAAACAGGCCCTCGCTGGATCTAAGAGGGTCACAAGTTGATTGAACTGGGCGTGGTTAAAGTGGCTATTGACTCCGTCCGCAGCTTGGACGACTTCCCCGATGCACTCGATAAACTCAAGTCCAATACTGCTCAGCGTAAGATTCTTGTAGAAGTTTAACCAAAAATTAGTTACTATTTCGTTTAATTTTAGATTTGATATTTATATAATGACACTTACTGTTCCTGTTGTCTAACACCACTGACGATGTCGTCAACTCTCAACAACAAACATGCACTCTCAATACCGGTCTTGATAGACTGCTGCTTGATCACCTCTGGTTCCCAGATACCATACTCGTTCATGTCGACAACCTTGCCCAAATCACCATCAATACCCCAAGTGTGTTGGCCAGCGGCATGTTTGGCTCTCAATTGAGACAAGATCTTAATTGGGTTACCACCACAGTTCTGGATTAAGGTTCTTGGAATAACCTCAAAGGCATCAGCCACCGCTTGGTATGGCCATTGACCAACGCCCTCGATGGTCTTGGCCTTTTCGGCAAGCTTGACACTGACAGCCATCTCGGTGGCACCACCACCAGGAGACAACGAAGGTTCGAACATGACGTTTCTGGCCACAGCCATGGCATCATGCAAGTTACGTTCTATTTCGTTGAGAATGTCCTTGGATGGACCTCTCAACACCACAGTACAAGCCTGTGGTTCCTTGCACTCTACCAAGTATGAGAAGTACTCGTCACCAATCAATTCAACATTGAACAAACCACACTTGGTTCCAACATCGGATTCCTTCAAGTCCTCAATTCTATTAACGATGGTAGCACCGGTGGCACGGGAAATTCTGTTGTTGTCACTCTTCTTGACTCTTCTGAGGGCGGTGACACCTCCCTTCAACAAGTAGTGCTGGGCCAAGTCACTAACACCCTTTTCGGTGATGACAAGATCTGGCTTGAACTCCAATAATTGGTCACAAATGAGTTTGACTTGTTCTTCTTCAATCTGTAATATTCTGTTCCAGTCTTCTTCTTTGGTGATTTCTATGTTGGTTTGCGATTCTCCCTTCTTGTATTCCAATGGACAATCTAACAAGATGATACGTGGGTTTTCAATTCTTCTCTTCATCTTAGGATGGGTGACGTCTTTATTCAACAAGATCCCGTCCAACACTTCGGAATCGGTGACTTCTCCACCAGGAATCTTTTCGATACGGACGTATCTCTTGACATCGATTTCCTTGTACGAACCTTGTTCGATTAACACGGTTTTTACCGCTTTCAAAGAGAGCTCACACATCTTTTGCGACCACTTGTTCACGTACTTGGTTCCGATTGAAGCCTTGATCAACTTGATCATGGCGGCATCGTTGTGGATATCCACAGGCACCGAAACCAGATGGATAATCTCTAAAGCGTCAGTCAAGGCCTTCTTCAATGCCTGGATAACAATGACTGGATGGATATTCTTTTCAATGTAAGGGAAGGTCTGGGCCAAGATTTCACCGGCCAAAATGATGACGGTGGTGGTACCGTCACCGACTTCCTCGTCTTGAGTACGACTCAACTCGATCATGGACTTGGCAGCAGGGTGCGACACGTCAATTTCACGCAAGATGGCGTGACCGTCGTTGGTCAATACGATCCCGCCCATCGGGTCCAATAACATCTTCAACATGGCTTTGGGGCCGAGACACGTACGGATAATGTCGGAAACGGCCTTAGCTGCGGTGATGTTTGAGATCTGTGCCTTACGGCCGCTCTGTCTCTCGGTAGAGGTGTTCATATACACCACTGGCGCCTGCATTGTTGGTTGTTGAAAGTTTTTTGATCGGTGAAAAATCCGCATTCTTGAAGACGTGCGGTGGTCGCGCGCTGAGAACTAGTGAGGCTCTGTAGAAAATAGCGAGAACGCGCGACAAGTAGCGAGGATCAGTGCGACATGGAAGTAAATTAGCATGAATTTAGTGGTAAAAGAGACTGAAAATGAAAAAGGTGGGGCCTAGTGCGGGCCGCTGCCACCGCCAGTTTGCTACATGCTCTCAAATAAAACGTTAAACTACTTCAAATTATTGAACCACAACGTGTTCAGAAACTATCGCTGCCTTCATCCGTAATGCCTTTACGGCCAAGTTGGTAAGGTGCCTCACTTGTAATGAGGAGATTGTCAGTTTAAATCTGGCTGGAGGCATAGAAATTCTTTTTGTGACAATCTCGTTCTTCCTTTTTTTTTTGCCTTCTTTTCTATTCTTTGATCTTTTTTGTGTTTAAAAAAAAAAAAAAAAAATTAAGAAAAATCCCCGCACGTGATCTCAGAGTTTATATCAATCTTAACTTTAACAACTATACATTTAGAACCAACCAACCAACCAACCAACCATTATGAGCGTGGATTACTTAAATGCCAACTTCACGGCACTGGAAGATCTTGCCGATATTGGTTCTAAAATAGCAGAACTTGAAAATCAGGCAAGTCAGCTTCAAGAAATCGCAGACGCAAAGATCAACGGCGTCTCAACTCCAACAATCACAACCAAATCGTCTAAGGAAAACAAGCCTCTCGTGGAAGCTGCCGAAGAACTTTTGTTTGAAATCACCAAATCGGTTCAATCTGCTGATCAAACAGCACTTGACAACTTGATCCAGAAGCATAACATTCCCCAGCTCCACCAACTTCAGACATTGTTACTGGGAAAACAGCTGCTTCAAGCGGATATTGAGCTAGTGACAGAAGCAGCGGCTATTGAACAACAATTGAAATCATCTGACGTTGACCTCCAGCAAGTTTCACGACGTTTGAACACATTGGACACCTCCAGTGCCTCACAAGAAATCTGCAACGAAATATCCAGTTTACAAGGACAACTTCTCCAGCAGATTAATACTAAAAGACGCGAATTGGAGCCACAATTGAAGCTGCTGCTTCCATCCAACTGGCTTTCTCTGGATTTCAAGCCGCTCCCACCTGCCCAACTTAAACCAACTGCTACTGTACTTGCCAAACTCATCCAACTCCAAGCCATTGTGCCTCCAAAATACCCAGAAACATGGTGGGGTCTCGATATTCTTCTTGAACCAGTAGCTACTCGATTTCACTACCATTTTTCTGGTCCAAGAGACACAAATAAACTTTCGAAACCAGAATGGGCATTCAATTTCATTGAAAATGTATTGACGGACCATCTAACCTTTTTGGCAACCCTTGTGAGACCAACCTTTGCTTCTACAGAAATGATTGCTGAGTATGAGATAATCACATCACTTCTCGTACCGGTTCGACAGAAATGTTTGGCATCTCTCCAGACTCTCAACGAAAGCATTGCCAACCAACCAGAAGTCCATGAAAAAACCGGACGTCTTCTTTCCCATCTCATCTTCGAAGCATCTTCGTTTGACCAGCGTATCAGAAATTTTTACCAGTACAATCCATATATAGAAAACATGCAATTACCGAGTGAAAAATGGACAGGAATCACCGGTGATATTCTCATTGGCAAGGAAAATGAAGGAGTGACAAACTGGTTACAGTTTGAGCACGATCTTGCGAACAAACGGTTTCAGAGCGAGATTCTTGACGCCAAGGATGCATTCAAAATCGATTTCGAGTTCCATCCCAACGATAGCGATCATGTCCTCAAGCCTACATATTCCGCATACAATTTGGTAAAGTTATTTGATAATCTTACCTCGCATTTCCAGACACTTGGGATTGTCAAGTATCAGCTCAAGTACGTATCAACGATTCAGTTGGATTTGATCAAGCAGTATGCCGATGCCATCAACCGTCAGCTAAAAAAGTATATTGACGCGTACCTGTCATCGGTGTTGTCATTGATTCCTGGAGGAATGAACGATGATCATAAGGTCAGAAGCAACGTCGATGCATTGGAGTTGTTGACTTCCGTTTATTGCTCGGCGAAATACGTGCACGACTCATTGGAGGAATGGAGTCTTGAATTAATTTTTATCCAGTTGTGGAACTCATTCAAAAGTATCAGTACCAAGGTTCAGACCGATGAATCGATATTCACCAACGTGTTGCAAACATATGAATCGATAGTCCAGCAGGTCCAGGCCAAGTTTGAAGACTTTTTCCGGAAAGAAATCAGGGCCTCGCTCAAAAACTATGTCAATTCATCACGATGGGATCTTCAAAATATCGAAACAAACGAACCAGCCGGCGATTTAACCCTATTGGTCAACAATCTCCCCATCTACCTCTCGTTTTTGAAGAAGAGCTTGCCCCGTTTGGACTACTTGTACCTTTCTGACAAGGTTGTCTCGATTGTCTCGACCATTTTGATCGAATTTGTTATTACCAACAACCGATTCAGCAAACCTGGAGTGTCTAAACTTGAAACGGATTTCCAGTACATTGTCACCAACGTCCAGGGACTCTTGTTTCTCAATGGAGACAACCAGAACAATCGGGAATACCAACGTCTCGTGGGTTCTATCGAAGTTTTACGTCGTGTGGACGCTTTGACGGCAAAGAACTTTGTCAATAAGGATAAGAAAGTGCTTCGTGAGATGTGTGGACAGTTTGACGGTGTGAATGACGACGAGTTGAATGATTTATGTATGAGAATAAGGTAGCTTCAAATGTAAATATTAAATATTGCGGCAAGGATGTCTTGTAACATTTTGTTTGGTGTTTGACGTGTTTACAGTTCTGCATATTCACAGTGTTCGCATCAAAACATCAACAAGTTGCAACAACAATGTCAATAAGTAGAAAACGAGTACGTATATCATGGAATTAGGCTGGAAACATAAGAATCTGAAGTTCAGAATCGAATTTTGAGTATTGTTTTGTAGGTTTCCCGTTTTTTTGGCGGTTTCTAACGTTCTAGGAGCATGGATTTGGCGAAGATGTTGTCGCTAAGAAGCCGGCCCAGCGGTACGGGTTGGTTGCGACCTTGTGTTCCACGAACCCGAAACATCAGCATCTTGCAATTCCTGCCAAAGACAGTGGCATTTTGATAGGACGCAGCAGTGCGTGTGATGTGCGGGTTGGCGGCGGTGATGTTTCAGGGAAGCACTGTCGGCTCGAAATGAAAGACGCGTTTTTGGTGGTGATAGACACGCTGAGCAACGGAGTTTACGTGAACGACGAGCGAATTGGACGCCAAGGGGTGTTGTTACGCAGTGGAGACACGATAGCGTTGGCTAAAACGGGAGGAAAGTATATTGTGCGGTATAGCGGCGACAAGCGCCAGACGTTCTTTGATGATTACATTTTGGGGCCACAGTTGGGCGCAGGACACTATGCTGTGGTCAAGGAAGCTCGAGATAGGACCACAGGCGACGTGGTGGCGGTCAAAGTGTTCCATCCGAACAGGTCTGGGAGCCAGCATGATACGAAGCTCCAGCAGGAAATGCTGCTTCTTCTTTCGATCTCACATCGCAATATTGTCAAGTTCATTGCCCATTACGAGGAACCGGTGGGTCCACATACCAACACGACGTACTTGGTGCTTGAAAAGATCAATCTGGGTGAGTTGTTCCAGCGAATAGTGGCGAAGCTGAAGTTGCGGCAGGACGAGACGCGGGCCCTTTTCTGCCAGTTGCTTTCCGGGTTGCTGTATCTTCATGGTAACGGCATAATTCACCGTGATATCAAGCCAGAAAACATCTTGCTCGACATAGTTCCTCGCCAGCTGGGTCAGAAGCAGACTGGGCCGTGGGATGCAGATGAGGCCGATATCGTGGTCAAAATTGCCGATTTCGGGTTGGCAAAGTTTATCGGCGAACGCCAGTTCACCAGCACACTCTGTGGCACGCCTGCGTACGTGGCTCCTGAGATCTTGCACAATAGTAACTATACGACCAAGGCGGATATCTGGCTGGCCGGGGTGCTTTTGTACGTGTGTCTCTGTGGGTTTCCGCCTTTCAGTGATGAACTAGCACCGCCGAACATGAAGGAACAGATTTTGCAAGGAAAATATGCGTTTTACTCGCCTTATTGGGATGAAATCAGCGACGTAGCGTTGGATTTGATTTCTGGGATGTTGGTTGTGGACCTGGCGGAACGGTACGACGTTTCTGCGACTGCGGGACATGTTTGGTTTGAAGAAGATGATGGTGGTTGTGAAAGAGAGTCAGAAACCATGCTGGAAGCCACGTTTATGGTGCAGAGACAGCCAACTGATCTCAAAATGTTGACACTAAAGGAACAGTTTACAGATGGCGTACAATAAGTCAAAAAAAACAAACACCATAAAGTGTGTCTGGAACATTAGACACAACGAGCATTACAGATCCAAAGTAACTCTAGCAGGAGATAATTACAAACGTACATAGACAATCAACGAACATGAAACACAATTGGTTCAATACAACAAACAGACATTTCAGAAAGTAGTTATAATTACATTACAAAAGAGGACTATTTACAGATAAATGCATCATGAGATCAGAAGGATCTCGTTCTTTCTGGTGGAAAAGAATACCAGCAACGCATCGGCAGTGGCCGATTTCGGGTCAACTTTCGCCTGCAACTCTTGGAGGCGCACAAGCACGCCATGAGCAGCTTTTTTATTATCCAAACGGAGCTCCACATCAAACAGACCCACCATCGAGGTGACATCACCGGCTGCAGCGCCCAACCGGAACCATTGTCGTGCTTGGAGGGCGTTGGCAAACACATCCATTTCCAAGAACCCGAGCGGAGCAAAGCTTTCACGGAGTCCACGACCAGCCAGGAGTTCCCAGTGCCAACGGGCGGTTTCTGGCCTTGTGGTGGCTTCTAGTTGACCCAAGTAATAGTGTGCGATGGCCATGTGTTCTCCCAACGCCACGGCCTTCTCGAAATGGTACCTTGCCCGCTCCAAGTCCAGCACATACGTAAAGTAGTAAGTACCAAGCAGCAGATGTACCTGTGCTGCTCTCACCGTGTCAGGTTCAATACCTAAAAACTCGTGCCAATATTCGGCTGCCTGTTGCTGCCGGCCCTGCTTGAATGCCATATCGCCCGCCATTTTGAATACAAGAGCATGCCGCAACTCCACAAGCTGCGAAATCAAAGTGTTAGCATGTCCAAAGTCTGCATCATCCACCGACGCCTTGTTGGCCACCCGTTTGCCCACGGTTTCAAACGCAAGCATCGCAATCGCATCGTTATCGCCAAGTTCCGCCGCCTGTTCCACCAACTCGTTCTCCAACGCTACCAAATGCGGATTCATGGCTCCAGTAGCACTTCGTACCGTTCCCAACACATTCTTACACACCATCAAGTCTCTGGCTTGCACGCCTCGTGGAAGTTGGATCGCAGCAGGCGTGTCGAGATGCCGATAAACGGCCTCGTAAACCGGAATCGTCTTTCGGTACGAAAGCCGCGAGTCCTGATCAAATAGAATCCGGTTAAGAATCCGTTTCTTGGGTAGAAGTCCAACAAGTGGAGGACGTTTCATGGAATTGTGGTAGTGGTATCTGGTACCATTCGATACAAGTTTTGCAAGTCCTCTTTTTTACAGCTTGGATGTTTTTTACAGATTAATTCGTTTGCACTTTTTGCACTTTTTGCACTTTATTCTATTACTGCGGTCCTGTCTACATTAAGGTACCAGACGCCACGACTTCGTGGTCCATATATTACACCACGCCTATGCTCCAAAATCAATAAAACTGTCGATATTGCCCTTCTTGGAACTGGGCGCGTTCAATTCCGAGATCGTCTCACTAAACACCGACGCATACTCGTCCTCCAACCCAAAATCGAACTCGTTACCCTCGTGAGTGTACTCGCTCGTGGTTTCTGGGTGCTGCGTGGTAAAGAGATCAGGCAGGAAGTCAAAGTCAATCGACGATTTCCGAGGGTTGAGTTCCGACTCGATGTCCGAGTGAGGAGGCTGCTGCTGCTGTTGCTGCTGATGTTGCTGGTCTTGTTGCTGGTGTTGCTGGTGGGGATGTGGCTGTGGTTGCCGTTGGGGGATGTGGTGGTGCGGCTGGTTATGTACCTGGTGCAGATCGTGCAGAAGGTGGATCAGCGGGTGGAGTTGCGTCTGTGGAGGGACCAGTATGAGCCCGACTGGGGGGGGCGCTATACCCGCGACATTTTCTTGTTCCGTATCCTCGGAATTGGGCCGGTCCCAGATCGGATTGCCCTCGGAAAAAAAGTCGGAAGTCGCCAGAAGCGAAGGACCATTGGTCTCCATAATAAAGGCACTAAGGAACTGCAACAGCGATTTGTTTCCGACAAGTACATGTGGAATCAGAGCACCGTTACCACCATAGTATGCCAGGCTAACCTGCTGGCCCTCCAGGAAATCATCACAGATCGACCACTGATTGGACAGCGCCAGCGCTCCGGCAAAAAAGTAGACCAGAAACTTGGGCTGGTGTGCCAACAGAAGTCGGAGCTCGGCATTGTCGCGTGCTATGTTGTTGTCAACAAGCAGCAGCTGCAACACCGCCGAAACGGGGTAGAAAATCCGAAAAAGGATCTTGGCTCCTCCCAGCACCGCCAGAAAGAAATAGTTGATCTCAGAGTTCTTGCGCAGCAAGATGACAAGAAGATCTGCCGTTGGCATCGTATTGTGGAGCGTGAATGGCGAGAGGTTGACCAAATTCTTCCGGAGTGCTGCTTCGTCGTGTGTTCCCAGCTTGATACGCTGCCACAGGCCCACCAGTAACAGCTGGCAGTCCACAAAGCAGTATTTCTCGTTGATGCTAATGGGGATGCCGTTCGACTGTGGCAGTCTTGTTTGCAGCACGCTGTTTGAACGCAGCAGCAGGTCGATGCTGGCCTGCAGATTCATCCGTTCGAACTTCCGGATCTTTGCCCGCCGGTTCTGAAACCATATGCGGACGGCCTTCTCGGCCATTCCTGTCCTTTCGGCTATATCTTTTCTTTGATCGGGCAGCGGGTTGTGGTTCTGCTCAAATTCTTGAAGGAGAAGCGTAAGTACTTCTCCAGAGGCTCGTGTTCGTTTATTTTCTTCCATAGTGCTGTATGATGTAAGGGGTAAATGGTGTAGGGAGGTGATGGGAAGAAGAGAAAATATAAAATTGTCTGCTTTGATGTAATTTCTTACCTTTGTAAAAGGGGAAAATAGTTGTTGGTTTTTGGTTTTGGTCTTGGTCTGGTAAGATTTATTGCTGGGAATGCCTCTTTCTGATGTCGTTTTATGGGATGACTTCGAGCCGTGAGAGGGAATCTGGATTAAATGTGTCACTTAAGACAGGATTTCTTGTGTTGTATAACGTCCTTTTTTGGTAGTCTATTTGTCCTACCGCCTCTCTTCAGTACGACCACGATGAACCGACCGATCGAGAGGAGGAAAAGATAAAGATTTAAAAAAATCCGACCAGAGACAAATCCGACATTTCTCTCAGACAAAAAAAAAAATCCTGGCCCTACTTCGCCTTTGTCCTAAAACGGACGAAAAATCGGTTTGTCCTATTCTGGGTTTTTTTCCTAACTCCGCGGCGGCTTGCTCTACATCACGCAGCCGGCATAAACTCTAATCTAAGAGCCCCGGTCCATTTTAGGTTCGCCAGTCCAAATTTGGGCTTATTTTACTAGCAAAAGGATACGCTTCCTTACCACCGTTTTTTTTTTTCGATATTTTATCCCTACGCCATAGTCTACCAAACCCAGACAGTCTGAAAATAATACCAAAAAAACCTCGGAAATCACAAAAAAATATATATTGTTCTGATTTTGTGTTTCTTCTGCAGACACGACAATCACCACCAGATCAAGCAGCCTATCCCAGACGCCGCTTCAGCCACGTCTGGAAATGCCGAAGAGAAAAAAGCCGTGAATCCGCAATCGGGATCCTATCTCAAAGGGAAATGATGGTTAGCAAACAGTGGAGGTATGCGATGACGACGGCGACGGCGAAAGGGGCGGTGCTTGTTACCACAGGCCGATTTCGTGCTCTGGTATTTTATTTTTTTCTCCAACACTGGTTATCGGCCAATTAGGGAGGCGGCTAAGATGTCGACGCCTGGGGGATGTCTGCAGGCATATTACTGTAAAAAAATTATCAGTTATCACGTGCTATCCGAGATACAGAATGCCGCTAATGGGGCAAGGCACCGCAGTGCGTCAGAGTATTGTCTGGCATGAGGTAACTAGCGAGATATTTTTTGCTGTCTCAGGTGTTTTCTTTCGTTTTCGGACGTAACTGTTTCCTGTTTTGGCATGTAAGCTTGGCTCCTTGTCTTGGACTGACGACCAATGTCTGGTTATGATTGGTCTCTGAGCATCGTGGCTAGTGTCCTCCCCCCCCTCCTTCCGCCCTCTTCCACCCCACATTCCCTGATGGGACTCTGTTGCCGAGACAAAATAAGTATTTTTTCCTCAACAATAAGTCATGCACGGCATGTCGCAAGAAATGGTCGATGCAAGTATTTACGAGCTCGCTCTACAGATGTCTGATGCATCTTCTTCTGAACCGCGTTTCTGAAACGGTTTTTTGCAGCTATTTTAACTGCAACATCGAGATTGATCGCAGAAGTGCCACAAGATGGTTCCATTTCAAGACATTTCCCAGACGTCGTTATTTGGTCTGATTCGCCTGTCTTACTCAACTTATCTTATCTCTGCTTACACAATAACCAAACACACATGTAAATGTTTTACGAAAAATTGTCTCACAGGCCCAATGCCACGCTGAAACTGTTTCGCACCAAAAATGCCAGTTGCACGGAACTTTTTTTTCTTATCAATGCCAGGTTTTTTGTAGATTGTTCTACGTAATGCTATGTAGTTTTGTAGTTTTAGAGGACAAAGTCTTCGATACTCATTTCAGCCAACGCTTCCAGAAAATACTTGACTTCTTTCCAACTTTTGACAGGATCCCATTGGGCAAAAGTCCGCAACAAACGCTGTATAAGCACCACGTTATCGATATTGCGGATCTTCGTCGCCTGCTGGAACAAGCTGCGAATATTCCATGGAATCATGTACATGTTCGTGGTAACACACTCTTCCACAAACTGCACCGCCTGTTTCCGCACCAACAGTGTGGTTTCCATCGCATGCCGCACCCCCAACGTGTAGATCTTGTCGTCTCCAAATACCTTGCCATGGCCGCCACTCACGCCCACTGCACCCGCACACCGCTTTCCAAGCTCCCGGAGAAGCCCGTAGTCCTCCGGATATCCCATGTTACTCATAGTGAGGATCATGTTGATCATCTCCTGAGCAAACTGCGGCTCCGAATCATGGAACTGCACCACGCGAAAGATATTTGGATGGTGATACTCGGTCGCTAGCGACGACGTAAGCGGCACAAACTGATCGCTGGCACTGCCACACAACGTGATCCGCACGTTATTATTGACCAACTGACTGATGCCACGCGCCATCGCTTGCCGGAGCTCCAGAGCCGGTTTCTGAAGCGCAAAAAGCTCGCTGATTATCTCGTTTTCGTAAGCAGAATACGCCCGGAGCACAAGCTTCGAGTCAAGTCCGGGATATGGACCTGCCATCACCCCGGCCATCGAAAGAAATGCCACTCGTTTGTGCCGAAGTCGTGGATTATCGGCAAGAAGCGCGCTCAAGATATTCACAGCTACGAGAGCTCCTTGTGAATGCAGCACCACATAGAGCAAATCGCATTGGTCGATGATATCGTACCAGTTCTCGAGCAACTTGAGCAACTTTTTGCTGCGTTCTGCGATCGTGCCTTCGCCTTCAAGTGCAATTGTGTGGATTTCGCAGTTCTGGTTCTGGTGGCCAAGCCATTGTTGTACCGCTTTCTTGGCCTCGCTGGCAAACTGGATCGAGTTTCCTGTTGGTTGTCCGATGAACGTACGCACAAACTTGATGGGGAGAAACCCGTGCACCGCAATAATCACCACTCGTTTGATGGCATGCTTTTGGACGGTGGACTTGCGGTACAAGTGCCGCTCGTTGCTGTGGTGAAGGAGCCGGAGCCGGAGCTTCGTCAGCACCGAAATCTGTCTCAAGTTGGCGTCAAACCGCGGCAAGAGCGTGCTGATGGTGGGAACCACGGAGTTTTTGGGCTCGAGGGTGCGTTCCTGTATCTCGTTGGCTGTAAGTGGACGTTTGTTTTTGTAGCGTACTGGTTGGATCTCACTGGCGGTATCTGCCACTGCTATCTCTGGAAGGTCGGTAGAATACTTGGTGGCGTAATGCGTACGATCGTTGCTGGATTCGATAGCAAGTTTGGCTGATTTGTACACCTCGTCATCATCATCGGCGGCTGGAACTGTGGTCAGCCACCAGAACGAGAAAAAGGCAAACATAGACGTTTCTGGAGCGGGATTTGCCGCTGATTCGCGTGCTGATACTTCAGTTGCTGTTTCTGTTGATGTTTCTGTTGTTGGTTCTGGTTCCATTTCCCTTTCCGTTTCTGGTTCTGGTTCATTTTCTTGTACTTCTTCATTTATTTCTTGTTGTTGTTGTTGTTGTTCTCTTTCTTCGTTTGATTTCGATTCTTGCTCTTTATCTGATTCTGTAATGTAAGACATGGGATTGAAGCGCCACCAGGATTCCTGTTGCGGCACGGATTCTTCTTGTGGTGATGTTTCTTTTGCCGTTTCCACGGCCCTGTTTAGGGGCCAGTACGACATTAAAGATGAAACAGATTAATGATAGATAAAACAAAAGATAAAACAAAAGATAAAACAAAAGATTAAAGATTACAAAAAAAGATTAATACACACAAAAAAAGAATGGAAGCGATTGTGAAAGCGCTTCAGGTACGAGATTTGCTTGAGTCGCATGAACATCGATACTTTGAAGCGTTTCAGAAGTTGCTCCATTCACAATCGGAGCAGCACCTGCAGCAACAGTGCCAGCAACAGTGCCAGCACCAGCACCAGCACCAGCTGCACCAGCAAGAATTGAGTAAGGAAACGGAGCTTACGGAGGCAATGAATGCGTTGCTGTTTGCACACGAACAGCTTCAGAACACGAACCAGGAGCTCCGAGACCGGCTCCAGGAGCAGGAACGCACGGTGGCACGTCTCAATCGCAAGAACGAGTCGCTTGCCGCCGAAGTGGCGGAAAAGAACCGTACCATTGAAATCGTGACTGATGATGGGCTTGTGGCTCAGATGCATGCCAACGTGTTGCAGCAACAGATGAACCAACTTGAACAGAAATACGCAGAACTTCAGAAGGAACACGAGCAGTTGATTCTGCGGTGGATGAAGAAGGTGGAACAAGACGCCACCTTGCTCAACAGCCAGTTACACGAATAAAATCCCTAAAATACTTTACAAAAAATAATATCCATATTAATCATTTTCATTACTTTTCTATCAATTAGTTCGAGGTGTCAACAACATATCTACCGATAATCTTACCCTGTTCCATCAATTCGTAGATTTTTGGCAATTCAGACAAACTAGCAACCTTGATAGGGCACTTGATCAAGCCACGGGTGAAGAAGTCGAGTGCTTCGGCGGTGTCGGCTCTGTTACCGACATAAGAACCTCTGATGGAGATAGAACGCACCACAGACTCAAATACTGGAGCAACAACCTTGGCTCCAGCTGGCAAACCAACCAACACAACGGTACCGGTGGCTCTGACGTATTCACAAGATTGAGCAATGGCCAATTCGGAAACCGACACGTTGATAGCACCGTGAGGACCACCCTGAGTGGCAGCCTTCATGTCGGCAACAATATCTTTGGAGACAGTAAAGTCAATGTATGCTTCGGCACCAAGGGACTTGACAAATTCACCCTTTTCGGCACCACCGTCAATGGCAGCAACACGGTAACCCATGGCCTTGGCGTATTGGATGGCAAGAGAACCCAAACCACCACCGGCACCGGAAATGGCAACCCATTGACCAGCCAGGAGCTGAGCGGTCTTCAAGGCCTTGTAAACGGTGACACCAGCACACAAGATTGGAGCCACTTCCTTCAAGTCGGTACCTTGAGGAATACGGGCAGCCTGCACGGCATCGGCCGTAGCGTATTGTTGGAACGAACCGTCGTGGGTGTAACCAGACAAGTCGGCTTCGGCACAGTTTGGTTCGTCACCGTGTTGACAGAACTCACATGACAAGCATGAACCGTTCAACCACTTGACACCGGCGTAGTCACCAACCTTCCAGCCCTTGACGTTGTCACCGAGCGCAACAACGACACCGGCACCTTCGTGGCCACCAACAAGAGGCAACTTGGTGTCCAATGGCCAGTCGCCCTTCCAGGCGTGCAAGTCGGTGTGGCAGACACCGGAGTACTTGATGTTGATCAAGAGTTCGTTGGCCTTTGGCTTAGGAACAGGGATTTCCTTGTATTCGAGTGGACCGCCGTTGGTTTCAAAGACAACTGCTTTCTGGGTTTGAGGAATGGACATGTTCTTTATGTTTTCTTTTGTTTCTAGAGAATCAATGGATTTCAGGACCTGAAAATGTGCTGCTCCGAGCCCCTTTTATACCGCGATAGGAACCCCAGAAATGGGATGATTCCTGGGTCCATTGAATGATGGAAAATAATCGCAACCCAGGTTGCGAAAATACATAAATCGCGCGTGGTGTGATGAAAAATAATATTTCGTCTGCAGCCAAATCAGCACTGACAATTGGGGACCACCACCACGTCAAGTGTACCTGGAAGTATAGAGTGTGAATGCATTTCCTGTGTAAAAAAAATCACGTTCTAAGTCGTTTGTTACAGTTGATGCATTTGACTGCGATGGTTTACGATATCTCAAGGTCGGACTTCGGTGAGCCGCCGCATCATCTGATTTTCGCACTATCAGCTGAGGTCGCCGGTGGGGTGGTGTGTACATTATCAGGGGGGGCGCCGACATTATCTCATTTGAGACATTTTGCCTGACCCCGATTGTTGCAGCTGGTCTGCATTTAGTGTCTACCCCGTGGTACGAATGTCTGCATCATACAAAATTTATGCATCATACAAAATTAATGCATCAGCTGTTGTGGTAGTGTCCGTTTACGTCTCGTCTCGACCTCAGCAGCGCTGTCATAATGTCTCATCTACCAGCTCCGATCCCCCCGTTCTCGGACTTACATTTTCTTTGCCAGATTAACTCAATATCCCACAGCAAACGTTCATAATTAGTCCAGTATTTTTTACTATTATTTTATTCAAGGTTTTACCCATTATGTATTTCTCGAACACTTTAGATAACTGAAACTCCTGGAATTACATTAGTTCCTACCGTTGCCAGAAACATATCATTACTTGTAACATTCGCTTTCTCTAATTATATTAATTAATTATCTAATTTTTTTTGAATAATTGCTGCAAATTACACTTTTTTATAAATAATGATATCGCCAGCCCGTCTTCCATCCCAATGGAAGTAACCATTAAACACCCGTCGAGACTTTACGTAAAAACTTCCCAAATACTCATCCATAAACGTTTCAAGTGGAGAGAAAACCACAAGCCGTTCGGGCCACGCATACTTTGCCGGTTCGCTTGTTCCTATGCGGGGAAAGTTCCGTTGCATAAATCCCGTTTTATCATCGTAGAACTGGTCCGATTCGTCACGGTACCGTACGACATTTTCACGATTTCCGCTGGCTAAGTGGAGTGGTGGCTCACAAGTCAAGAACCATGAGTTATTGTTGAGCTTCTGGTCGTGCAATTGACTCTGCCACGGTGTTGAATGGCACGGAGTAAGGAACCCAAACGATTCTGAATCTCGAAGATGTTCCAATACTTCGATTTCTCCCTGCTCATGAACGCGAGTAAAGAACACAGCAATACAAATATTCGCCACAACCACGCAGGAAACCGTCGGTTTGATCCACCGTTTACGGTTCTGAACGGCTAATTGCACCGCTTGACCGGTAAGAAGAAGAAAAACCGGCATCAACGGGTAAATGAAGCGGAATTCCTTGTGGTCGATCAATGAAAAGCCGAGAAACACCACAAACCCGGCTTGAACCACCGGTTCCTTATACTTTTGTAACGCCACAAGTGAATATATCACTCCAGGAAGGTATGCCATCAAGATTAGTGGAAGTGCTTGAAATATGTAAAAGTGCCATGGAGCAGCGCCGTAGAATACCGAGAGGTTACGAATGACGTTGAACTCGACAAAATTGTATAACGGGAACGTAACTTTACCGTAAAACGCATAGTCAAGTGTTGTATTTGCGGCAAATAATGTTGTCATTGACAACAATGGCACGCCAAACGTGTACACCACGTTCCAGGGCATACTGACAAGTAATTTGAGGCCCAAAACTCCCCAGAACATCGCGTTAGTGGGCCGGACAATGATGCTTGTCGCTGCAAATACGAGACTAAGCCAGTAGTGACGATAATTTATGTTATTTGGCGTCCATTGCCAGTATGACAACGCTATGACAATGATTGTTGTCTCGAAACTGTTAGAGAATGCTCGTGTGATAAAGTACCAGTTGAATGGGCTTGCAAGCGACAACAACAAACAAATACGTGCCAATTGTTTTTGATGGGTGTACCTTAGCACAAATACGTACAAGTAAACTTCGCCAATGGTGGCGACGACGGAACCAACGAGCTTTGGAGCGGCCTGAACCCACCACACGTCATCAGGAAGCAACTTATAGGCAGCTACGTAGAGCCAGGGGTGAAGGGACAGCCGAAGGTTCTCTTTCCATTCCCATGTTATGTATCCATAGCCATACACGTAATGATGAGCTGGTTCTAGAGCTTGGTAGAACTCGTCTGCCTGGAAAAAGGTGGTGATGGAGAACGCGTTGAAAAGTCGATAAATGAAGATACAAACAACGGGAAAAAAAGCACAATATGTTTGATTGACGGTTATTGTTGTTTCTGACGTTTCCTTAACGTCTTCCAGAACCGTTTTGACCGGTTTTCGCTGGCGTAACATTGCTTCTCCAGGTAAATCAGATCGCACCCCAAAAAAAACAAAACTAAAAACGGTTCCACGAGACCGAAACCTGGAGAAAGTTAATCCGATGTCGTTGGCAGAATGTCTCGATCTCATTAACGAAAGTTACTTCCTTGCATCGTGTAATAATAGCGAAGCTGCACGGAGGAAATGTATGGCCGCAATCCACGTAGCCAACGCGTTAACAAAGCTGCAACCTCATGACGCTAATGTCACAGCAGTCGCACGATTCTTGCTTGATTTCCACGAAACTTTGGGCAAACATCTTCCATTCAGTCAGAGACTCTTGTGGACAAGTTCTAAAGTCCTGGAGCTGTTCAATCCGCCAGTTATCCAATTTTCCGGCCTCGATTCCGCCAATCCATGCTTTCTCCACCGCGACTATACCGACACCGATACCTCCATTAAAAGATTACCCAAATGCGTTCCTGCAACATTCAAAAGAGTAGACTGTGGTAAGGAGGCAGGGAACCATAGCAGTTCGGGGCTTAAGTTGCTTTACCAGGACATTTTGACCAACTGTTCGTTTGTTTCGTCCTTTCTCTCGGTTATCAACGCCAATTGTGCCGTCTGCTTGTACAGACTACTTACGTGTGGTTCAGACACCCATTTTCGGGTCAAACTTATATTCAATGGTTCCGAGCGGTTAGTTTCTGTTGACAATTCGTTTCCTGAACTCCAAAACTCTGCCAGAAACTTGACGGTACGCTCGGCGAGCGACCCGAAGCTTCTTTGGCCGGCAATTATTGAGAAAGCCGTGCTCAAGATTGGCGGAAGTGGCTACAATTTTGCCGGTTCCAACATGGCCATCGATACATACGTCATGACGGGCTGGCTCCCGGAAATCATTCCATTATCGGGACTGTTGCCGTCGAATTGGGACGAACTATTGCGACTTAAAGACCAAGGCGAGGTTTTGCTTGGTATAGGCACGGGTTTTATAAGTAACGAGCTTGCTAGCACGTTGAATTTGGTCTCAGGCCACGATTACGGTATAGATTCGTACGTTGACCGCAAGCTTACGGTGATAAATCCCTGGCTCGAGCCGGGGAAACCAGAAAAACGGTATGTTGAAACCGCCAGTATCAACTATTTCTCATATCTCTACGTTAACTGGCGTCCCCAGTTTGACCACTGCAGCACGATGCACTTTATACTCAAGGGAAATGGCCCAGGACAGGAACCTGCGCAGTATTCTATCACGGGAGCCCGGGCACAGACCATTTGGTTGCTTTTGGAAAAGCATCTTCCTGTGAAATCAGATTCGCTGGTGCTGATCTGTGTATATGAGACTGGCCAAGGAGAACGGGTTTGGACCCCAATACAGTACAACCGAGTGGCACGGGTCAATTGTAACTCGAGACTCATCTTGTTGCGTATGGAAACCGAACCGGAAAGATCGTATACCGTGCTAGTTTCCGGTGAACAGGCAACTTTTACTCTAAAGATGTACAGTCACCACCCAATAATCCTGAAGAAAGCGTCTTACTTGTACCCGAAACTCAGCTCTGTTTCCGGCGAGTGGACCCAGTTCAGTAACGGCGGAAATTGGGCATTCTCGACATACATTAAGAACCCACAGTATTCGGTTGTAGTCCGTCAACCGTCGCGGATGATGGTGTATGCCAAATCCATGAACCCCAAATCGCTTATCAATTTCCATATGTTTCATACCGAAAAGCCCGACACGCCAGTGGAGACGTTTGATAAGTCGAAGCTCTTGTTCAACGAAAACTACAATGAAGCGTATCAGTTTCACCGGCCCACGCTCCAACCAGGTTATTATACACTTGTGATGTCGAACTATACGCAAGAACTCGGCAATTTTCTGCTCCATTTCAACTACGACGGCGATCTCGATGTCGCTACGATGTCGCTGTCATTGGGATTGTTCTCCGCCAAGTACGAAACGGCATGGGACAACCGAAACCGGTTCAAAGTCAGGTTTCACGCTGAACGCAACACCCAAATCACTTTTCATATCAACCACTTCAACTCTGCTGGTCAAACCCATGAAACTTCGGCCGATTACAGGCCAGCACTTCGTGCCTCGGTGTTTGAGAGCGAGACTTCTCGTCCAGTTCAAATCAATGAGAAATGGAACACGTCGCTCTATGGTGTTTTTGTGCACTGTAGCACCGTCAATACAGGCACCCACATTCTTTTGGTCGAACGGTTTGAGTTGGGAACGGGAATCGGCCGTGTCGAAATGGGTGCAAATAAGCGTATACGTATAGAGAATTAAATATTGCAGTCCTGGTGTTTGCAGCAAACCCACGAGCCAAACTATAGCACGTGACTGAAATTTCAGACAAATCTTTTTTTTTTATTCTGGGGCTTTTCCCAAAAAGTTGACAGGTTTCGAGACACCAAACCACCACATTATTAATGAGAATTGGCATCCTTGTCGCGTTTATCGCCACGTTTGTCAGAGTTCTTGGAGGACTCACGAACGGGGAGTTGCAGCGGGCCGTGCGTACTTCCAAAAATGGCTTGTTGACGTTGAATGACGAGAACTTTCAAGAAATATTGAACGGCGAGCGTGATTATCATCTTGTTGCCATGCTTTCGTCCGACCTGCCACAGATCAATTGTTTGTTGTGTCGTGAGTTCAAGCCGGAATTCGAAATTGTGGCAGGTTCTTGGGTCAAAGCGTTCCCATCTGGGTATGTGGCACCAGAGGGCGATGAAGATGCAAAGAAGAACGTGTACTTTTTGCACTCGGAGTTTATGGAGTCCAAGAACCTCTTTCAGGTATTCCAGTTGAACAATATTCCTAAGGTGTTTTATTTCCCACCAAGTACTAGTAAGGGTCCTAACAATTACGTGAAAGAAATGGTCGACTACCAGTTTTTAGCTGGTGATCATAAACTGTTGTTGCGTGACTGGATCAGCGATCTCACCGGACAAGTGTTCGACATTTACGTGCCTCCAGACTACACCAAGATTGTTATCAATGCGGTTGTTGCATTCACGGTGGTGATGTTGCTTAAGAGATTCTCTGGCTACGTTTCGAAGATCTTTGTCTCCCGGTTGTTGTGGAGCGGCTTGTCGTTGTTTGCAGTGTTGCTTCTTGTTTCTGGATACATGTTCAACCAGATCCGTGGGGTTCCATACCTCAGAGACAATGGTGAGAGCGTTGAGTACATTGCAAAGCTGCAGCAGAACCAGTATGGAATTGAAACCCAGATCATGTCATTCGTGTACGGTATCTTGCTGTTGATGGTGGTGGTATTGATCAAGAAAGTGCCTGAACTCACCAGCCCATCTGTCCAGTTCTTTGCTGTGCTTTCCGTGTCGATCATCGTGTTGGCTGGCTACAGTGTTTTCTTGCAAATCTTCAGCATGAAGTCGTATGGTTATCCATACAAATTCTTGAACCTTTTCTAAAGTATATTTGTTATTGCTCTTTTGTTTTTTTATCTTATAAACGCTGCTCTATCTTTTCCATGGTCTTGAGCATGGCTCCAAGCCGCCGCCGTAACTCCTTGACACGTACCTGTACGCGTGCAACTTGTTTGTCGTCGATATCGATCTGTGTTTCTTTCACTGCCACTAAACGGTCTTCTATAAGTTTGAGTCGGGCAAGAAGAATCACCTGTGATTGGCTAAGTGCCTCAAAATTCTCATGGAGTGAATCGAGCGAGCCTCCAAGAAGCGCATGTGCCGTAAGCTCAATGCCATGGAGCTCCATAACGTAAAATGAAACGGAGAATTGTGAATTTGATTTTGTCCTGTAGATAAAATCCTTTAATGACATTCTCCTGTATATACGCAGTTATCTCCAGAGTTCCTGCATTTTACCACCTCAATCATTTTTAGACGCTGCCAGTTCACGAACTTTGTCTCCACCATACCCGAAAATGGAGGATAAGATTTTGTACCGACAGAAACTGGCCCTTAAAGCAGGCCAGGTTGAACGTTTTACCATTAACTATACTCCCAACGGCTTGGCAACTGATCCGTCCACCGGTCTCCCGCAAAATCTTTGGGTCAAAGTCAAAAATCGCGAACTGATTGCCCTCCGCGCCGCCTACTTGGCCGGTCCATACGTGCTTTATGTCGATTGTGTCCTGGAAGACTACGATTCCAACCAGAAATGCTTTATCACCGCTGACCAGCCGCTGTTTGAACCCCAGTTGATGTGCGGCCAGTCGTTTTATACCCAACTAGCATGCCACACCATCAAGCGCCGCTACTCGTGGGTCATCGACGTGGTATCGCAAGTCATCTTCAACAATACCATCACCGTCGACTTTGAAATAATCGTGGGAACCTCAAAACAAATCCTCCACTCAGCATCATTCCCAGAAAAGAAAGTACCCAACTGCGATAATGTCGGGACCTTTGTCCACCAACAGTTACTTCTGGTGACCCACCACGATACCCTCGATCTCTGGAACTTGCCGGTTCCAGCCCCAAATAAGCCGATCCACTTGGTGGTGCTTACACACGGTCTCCATTCCAACGTCTCAGCCGATTTGCTCTATTTAAAAGAACAGATCGATAAAGCCGGGAAGAATACCAACGAAAATATCGTCGTCAAGGGCTTTTTCGGTAACGTGGGAAAGACAGAACGCGGTATCAAGTATTTGGGTTCAAGGGTCGCCGAGTTCCTTGTCGATCTCATCACCAACAACGAGACTTTCCGCGGGAATGTCACCAAAATCTCATTTGTGGGCCACTCGTTGGGCGGCTTGGTCCAGACATTTGCCCTTGCATATCTCCACGCCAATTTCCCGTGGTTCTTTCAGAAAATAAAGCCGGTAAACTTCATCACTTTGGCATCACCGCTTCTAGGAGTCATCAACGAAAACCCAGCATACGTAAAACTAGCATTACTGGCAGGCATAGTGGGCAAAACGGGACAGGATCTCGGTCTCAACTATGTCGAGAAGAATTCAAAACCGTTGCTTCTTTTGCTCCCTTCCGGTCCCACGCATCAAGTCCTCAAGATGTTTGAACGCAGAACTGTGTATGCCAACGCAATTAACGACGGGATTGTACCTCTCCGTACATCAACACTCTTGTTTCTCGACTACAAGGAAATCTCACAGGTTGTTAATGCCGCCGAAATCCAGCCAGAAGATGAATTGGGGCTGCAAAACTTTGAATCGGGATTCAAGCCAATGCAGGCGGTTTTTTCGTACTTTATGCCTCAAAAACAACATTCACGACGCAAGGAAGAATCCAGCACGGGGTATGAAGAGTTCCCGCGATCTTCAGTGCTTGAAACTGCAACTTCCCTCATTTCGCCGCCATTACCGTCGCTCAAATACATAATCGATCCTGGTTCACGCGACGATATAGTGATTCACGACAAGGTCTACTATGATAAAGACTTACCTGCGGCAGAAGAAAAGAAACCCGAAGGTTCTAGCATCAAAAAACGGATATTGGAGACATTGGACCTTGATTATGCTCATTTGGAAGACGAGATTGCTCGTGAGTACCACCGCAACATGAGCTGGCGCAAGGTCGTGGTGACGCTTAAGCCAGATGCACATAATAACATAATTGTGAGGCGGCGGTTTGCCAATGCATATGGATGGCCTGTGGTTGAGCATTTAGTGAAGAATCATTTCGGGAGCGATGTACCCGTAGTGGAAATGCAGGCTATATCCACTGACCCGTTGGATGACGAGGTTGATTTATCGAGCATTATAGCACGGGATGTGATTACAAAACAGAACAGTGCTATCGATGAAGATCATGCGAACCTTGAAGGGCAAGAAACTGAAGGCGAGCATCACTGGATTAATTCGCAAGATAATGCCGAGTCGATGTTTGCCGTGGGACCAACAGGAATGCTCAACGATATGAGCGAGATTGTGGGCAATTTACGGGACCTGTGGCGGGATTACGGTGCTGGAAAGCAGAAGAAGGCCGAGATCCAAGAACCCGATGTTTCCAAGCCTGATCTTCCGAACAACAGCATTATAAACTTCATGTAAGAATGCATTAATTACTAATATACAGATTATTCGTCGGCTTCGTTTGCATGTTCTTCTTCTTCTTCTTCTTCTTCTTCTTCTTCTTCTTCTTCTTCTGGGAACAACTCGTTGACTTTAGCCAAGATCTGTTCACAAGTCTGTTCATCGAAACGTTGATCACATTCTTCAACCACGGCGTATAATGTGACCATGCTGCGAGGCAAGGAGTTGATGATCTGAAGTTTTTCGACCTTCATCAACTCAAATTGGTTGAGGAACAGAAGCAACAGTTCGAATTTCGGCCTGGTATCGAGCTTATTGGACGATAAGTAAGCGAGGATATCGCGAGTGATCACTTCCAAGTCCAAGCCGGCAGCCGTAAACCGTTTTTTGAACTTCTTTTTATCGTTCTGGTCCTCCTCCACATTGAAAGTCCAGTTATATTTGTTCTTAAGTTCTTGGAGATGCTGCTGTACTTCGTAGTTCGAGAGAAACGACTCCCGCTCGTTCAAGACTTTCATGTCTCGTAGATTTCTGATGCTTTTTGGCGATGTGATTTAAAATAAAATAAATTTCACCAGTTCAGTTTTTTGTTTGTGCGCAGGAAATCTTCAACTTGTTGAAAGGAGGTTTCCATGAGACTCGTGCTTGTTCCCGGACGTTTGGCGGTTCTTTATCCACAGGCAAGTGAAGTGAGTCCGGTGAAAGTTCGTGTGATTGGTCAGGTAACGGTCTACGACGCTGGAATTGCCACTGTTCGTGGAACCGATCCTTCGCAACAGCCGGATTCTTCTGCAACCGTGATGGTGGACATGTCGCGATGTTTGGCACAGCTCAGTGCCGAAATGACCGAGTCTGGTGCCATTGTGGATCTTGTGGGTTACTACAACGGCAGCAGCGTATCGGCATTAGAATGTTGGACCGTGGGAAGCGAAATCATTGAATCTATTTCGGTGCTACAACAAATGGCACTTTAATATTAATTAATTAAATTAAATTAAATTAGTTACTGAGAAAAGTCATTGGTCGGCATCAAAGGTATTTTGGGCAAAGAACTGGTCCCAGATAATCTCGTTCGGCATCTGGTGCATCAACTCGAACGTCTTTCTGCCCTCGGTCGAGTTCACGGCGTTGAAAAGAAGCGGCGACGAATGGTTCGAATAATTGTCGTAATGTGATGGCGTGGGATTGACTCCGACTTCACCACTGTCACGGCGTGAAACCGATGTTGTAGAGTGTGGTGATCCCGTGGTAGTCTCGAGCTCCTTGAAAAACGCATCCAAATCGTACTTGTACAGCTCTACAAGTTCCAGACTCGGGAGATGAACATCGGTTTCTGCTTTCCACTCAACTGGTGGAGATTGCGGCACTTTTTCTTGTACTGAAACAGCGACTGTCGTAGTTTCTTTCTTGATGCTGTTGATAAATGGATTCAAGTGTTCAACCAACTTCGAGAAGCTGGTATTGGGCCCACCATGTTCCACTTTCGAAAGCTGTTCATGAAACAGACGATTCGACGGCGAGAGACTCAAAACCTGGTTGTATTTTAGCTTGATGATAACTACAGTGAGGCCCTGGAACACTTCGTAGCAGTGGATCGCGGCCTCACAGCGGTCAATCAACGAACGAAGCACGCTCAAACACTCCGAAGTGATTTTCTTGACCTCATACACCGTGTTTTGTTCACGGACTTCTTCACTGTTGTAGATGGTGTACAAATACGACGTTCCCGCCATAAAGAGATTGTGTACCGCTGCCCACGTGTAGTTGATGCTCTTGGTCGACAAAAGCTGCGTGTAGCAATTTATAAGCTCCTTCGATGACTCATTGACCTGGAGAAAGTCATGTGCCAGCAACTTGTAGTTCTTGAGCGATAAGTTGTGTACCATAAGCAACGTATGGTTATAGTTGAGGGTAAAGAAGACTGTGTTGAAGTCACAGTTCATTTTGCGCGGTGTTTTCGGGGTCTGTACTCGCCATTCCTTCAAGCTGCGGAGAATCAGCCGTTTCCAGTCGTTTAGGGTCTTGTAAGACCGCAGTACCTCGCAGTTCGTGTACAATATACGCTGTACTTCCAGCTGGATCTGGCGGATCTTGAACATGGAGAGCGATATCGCCTTGTAAGTCGGCCTGCCGCACAGACTAGCTTCTGGTTCATCGGTCGACTGGTCGTCGATGTCCAAGTACGCATCGTCCAATTCCGATGGGTATGGCGTGTTGATCGACTCGTCAGGGATTCCCACCGGTCTGTCCAAATAGAAGCAGATCTGGCGGTCAAGGGAGTATGTACACCAAAAAAGACGGCGTCTCTTGTCTCGTACAAACGCCGTGTACTTTTCAGAACGGTTGCGTTCGTTCTGAAGGTCAAGATCAACACAGAGTCGCAATGCCGACCCCAAAATGTACCATACTGGCGGATTGGTTGGTCTCATGGTCGAGTAAAGTGCTGAAAGAAGAAGGGCTTGGAGCGACTCGAGTTTATCAGCAGAATTCTGGAGCACATCCAAGTGTTTATATGCAGCGAGGCGAAACAGTTCGGAGATCAGTGGATGGTATTGGAGGTGGTTGACGGAGCTGGCGATTGCAAACACAAGATTGACAAAGTAGAGTCCCTTGCGGTACTCGCGTGGGGCGACAATCGTGTTTGAGAACTCGCTGAGTGCCGTGTTGTAGTCAGTTTGTGGCGGTGCTGCGTCCAAAAGGGCCTGGAGCTCTCCTTTGTACTGATCAAACCAGCATGTGGTGGTTGTAGGAAGAGTGGCGGTGTTGATTCCAGTATGGTTTGAAGCAAGTGAAACGTCTTCGTAGTTGAACGGTCCGTAAATTGGAAGAAAGTAGCGCCGTAAAAACTCCTCACGGTGTAAAATCGGAAGCTGGCTGTTGCTCTGGGCAAAGTAGATTTGGATGAACTGGAGAGCGGCGGCTTTTGGTGGGAGAATCACTGGAAATGTCGTGGTTTGCAGTGTGTTTGATGTAGCGGTGTTTGTGGCGGTGCCAGCAGCAGCAGCAGCAGCAGCAGCAGCGGTGTTTGTGGCGGTGCCCATGGCGTCAGGTTTGCGGCTGACTTTTACGGCAGTCGACATGATTTTGAAAAAAGTGATTTCTGCCGGCGGCTGTGGAGGTGGAGGCGTCGTAGGAGCCGCTGGTGCTATCGCAGACAGCGGTTCTTTGCCATTTGTGGTGGTGGTGGTGGTGGTGGAGGTACTGTTTTTAAGTTTATCTTCGAGCCACGCAATGCGTTCTTCCAAATGAACCACGTATGACCGAGGCACTGCCCTTCCTGTGCCGGGATCGAGTCCAATGCATTCGGCACCAAACTTCTCGCATTTCAGACATTTGGGAAAACGTTGGTCACATTTGATCTTCTTGAGGCGGCAGCGCTGGCACGCAGCGATCGAACGTACAATTCCTTCGGGTTCAGGTGTTTTCCGTTTCATAAAACAAAACAAAAGTTGCAATTCAACAGAAAAACTAACAAGTTTATTGTAGTTTTCGTGTTCGTGTTCGTGTTCGTGGTGGCGGCTCCCGATTAGTGTGGTAAGATTTTAGCGCTTTCTTTCTGATTGTCAGATTTTTTTTTTTTTCTGTCTCTAAAAAAATGTAAATTTCTATAATTTTTATTTTTTATTTTTTTTTCTGTCTCTAAAAATTTCGTTATCTTTTATCGCGAAATCAATATCAATCAAAATCGCACTAAGCGAGATGCTTCACTGGTAAAGGTTGCAAAACGTGTTTCTGTGCCAATTGTGGAATGTACACTTCGTAGTCGGTCGTGGGTGCCGTGTAGTTGGAAGAATCACGTTCGACATGGATTGTGGCGATCAACAGCGTCGGCGAAACCGTTTTCTCACCACCAACACCGTTTTTCTTCGACTCTTTCTTGGTACCAGAACCGTTCTGGAGGAACCGTGGCAGCTGCAGCGCAAGCACCAAGTCACTCCAGTTCCGGCGATTGATAAACCGGTGGTTTTCACGCGCTGTGCCGTCAACATCGTTATAAAAGAGCGGAACAACATCTTCTTCTGTCTCACGATCAAAGCGATGGACCCGAGTCCGCTTGTTCAAAAGCGTCGCCATGGCATTGGGAGGCGGTGTGTTGACAATGGCCGACAGAACTACGTTATATACAAGCCGTGGATCGTTTTCAGGCTCTAATTTCTCGTGATGCTTGCTTCGGAGCCGGCCAACGCACGCCAAGTGCACATCGCCCGAAAGAATCGTAACACGAACGCCGTGTTCGCTTCCAAACTGAATTAGCTGCTGTACAAGCCAGTTCCTTTCCTTCTTGTGGTACTTGGAACACCAGTGATCGTTCAAATCGTCCAAAACTTCAATGTCACCGTCAAACTCGTTCACCAACCCTTTATTGATCACACCACGAGCCGCAAGTTTCCGCAATGGATACATCACCGACGAGTGCAATAACCATTCCAACCACACAAGCCGTGGATACAAGATCGGAACTCCCAACATCACCAAAAGGTGCTTGACTTCGGAGGATGCAATCTCCTTCTTGAGACGCTCGAAAACTAAGCGGTACGTATCGGGAAGCACCACCTGGTGCAACTTACGTTCTGTGCGGCAATCGAGTCCCAAGAGACCGATTTCTCGGCCGAGTCTCACGTAATTTGAGTGGTTCTTTTGCTTGATAAATGGACCGGGTTTGGCACTCAATATCCACTGCGGATCAGACTCGTGCATCGGCTCATCGGGGCTGATTTGGTGCTGAAACAACATGTAGTACTTGTATGCGATGTTTCCAATGGTCGAGAACACCTCGCTTTCCATAGTGGCGTCGTTATATGACCCGAACCCATCAATGATATCGTGGTCATCGTAAATGTTAATGCTGGGAATCTGCGCCATCGCCTCAGGAAATAACGCCTGGAGCGTCCGGCCGTTCTTACCCTTCCAAAACCCACGACCAAACCAGTCCATGTAGTGGTTGAGGTAAAAATGGTCCAATTCAGCCACGAGTTCTGGACTCGCTTTCATGGCACGTTTGGTAGTGTTGCTTGGCTCGTCCATCCACTTCTGTAACTCAGCCGACTTAAGTTTTACGGCATCGGCGTATATCTGGTCTCCTCCGCCCAACATAACGTGGTAGTGTTGCTGTGAATGGTGTTTGTTCAAGACATCAAGCCAGAGTGACGACTTGAAATCGCTGGTATCGGTAGCCAACGAGAATCCGTTGCACGAAAACGACATCACGTTCATGGACTGAGTGCTTGAAGGAACATAAAAATGGAACGAGGTGCGGGACTCGCCGTTGATAGCGTAGCGAACTTGTTGCTCGTCATCGCTCATTGGCACCACGATATCGTAGCGTATAAACGTAAAGCCTTCCTGCTCGTGAAACACCGTGGAAGGAAACTCTCCATCGCCAGTAGCAGCAGTAAAGGTCACTTTTGGCACTGCAGCCATCTCCTTTGCCACAAGCATGAGCGACCCACGGTACTGCGGACCCTGTTCGTGGGTACCGTTAAGTTTGAGAATGGGGCCGCATGTGATATTGACACCGCCGATTGGATCCTGCGAAGGTGCTGATTCCGGAACGTTTTCACCCGATTGAGTGCTGCGATCGAGATATTCCTTTAGTATTTGTTCCTGCGTCATAGGAAGTTGCTGTTGAGATTGTGATTACGATTAGTTTCGGTGAAAATTTTGGGGCCGGTGATACTATGGACAATGTGCAGGGTCTTGGAACCTCGTCGCGTGTTATTTTTATGTTGGCATTTTTTGGGGTAAATCCAACACGAAACGGGCTAAAAGAGAAAAATAAAAAAGAGGGTCTGGCGATACTTTACAAAAGACAGTGGGGCAAATAAGTTATTTTTGGCCATATTCAATGATAAATTACAAGTGTTTTTGGCCAGAGGTTGTGAGACGTGGCGCTATTTGAAACAAAAGGTGCCAAAAATAATTGTTATTATTTTAAATACGATTGGGCCTGCAGAAGACAGAAAAGGAAAAATTCGCTAACCGCATTAGGTTTATTGCACTGAAAAATCACGTCAAGTTCAAGTCAGGTCCAATTTCCAGGTCCAACTTTCAGGTCCAACTTTCAGGTCCAACTTTCAGGTCCAGTTTTCCCTATTCAAAGTAAGGACAGATCTCGTATAGTCAAGTTATGTTATGTCATGTCAATTACTGCATGTATATACATAGTCTATTTTTTCTGAGCTTATCTCCCCGATTCTTCGTGTTTCATCTCTCTCAACTGTTCCATACGTACAGTTGCTGATAACCGCACCACAAAAGAAATTAGACACTACCCACAGGCAAGAACAACAGAAAGAAAGAAAGCAAGCAAACAAGCAAGCAAGCAAGGAAAAAAAAACAATGCCTCCAGCGCTGGCGGCACTGAAGATCTCCTGATTTGCGATTGTGGCTTGGGGGGGAATTGAGATTATATGCAAATGCGCCTTCTTTTATTTTATTTTTCTCTCTTTATTTCTTTCCCTCACCAGATGCTTTGTTTTCAAGTTGGTCATTTTCGCAGCGAGATTTTTCCTTTGTCTTTTCCGTTTACCAACAGGGTGAATAGCGTATAGACATTAAATACCGCACTGTCTTTTAGTTTTTGGCTTTTTTTTCCGTATATGTATGTCATGTATTGCGCTAGCGTCACCAAAAATACCCTCAGACACAATACGTTCATCACGTGAATCAGGCTGTGCCCACCCACCGCCAACCTCTAATTCTTTTTTTTTCTTCTTCTTTATTTCCTGTAGGCCTTTGTTTCTAATTCTATTTTTCTCTCACTGTGTTCCCCTCCGTCCCGTCCTGCCAAAATAAATAGAAAAAAATTGCGTGCGCTAACAGTAGTTGCAGCTGCGTGGGCTCCTGCTGCTCCTGCTTGGGGCGGCGAGGCTGCGACTTTCTTTTAGAAAGTCGTGTATCGCTTATCCTGCATGTAGTTTATATTTCCCCATAATCTTGGCAAACCCGCATAGTCACTCGTTAGTCACAACTCCATAAATAGCACAGCATATCTGCCTGTCGCATTTTCCACTCCTCCTCTTGATAAACCTGTTTTTCTCAATAAACATCTTGACATGTCGGTGGCTACTCAGTTCTCCCGGCGTGTATCCTTTAATAACCTCAATCCTGATGACTCAATAACCTGTGCCGGCACCGGTGCCGGCTCTCTCACAAACGCTAATTCCCCACTAGATTTTGGCTATGGTGCCGCAGTCTTCAATGACATTTCCAAAGCATACCTGAACTACACCCCGATCCGACGCCGCCTCAAGCTTCCAGACCCTCCTTCCAAGTCCATTCTAAAGAACAAAGGCGCCCCGGTCCAGGTTGACACCACGGCTATTGACATTGACGAGTACGATAACTTGGATCCTCTTGTTACAACACCAGCCCCCCCGCCGCAAGTCTTACCTGCAAATGACTGACGAAGAACTCATGGCTCTCGACCCACAGTTCCAAACAACAAAGTCAAAAACAGGTAATTTCGACCAGTTCAAATTCGATTCCCAAAAAACTTACTACTTGCCTGCCAAGAGAAATTCCACTTCCGGACAAGCCTCGGGTGCTAAACAGCTGTATCCGTCTTCTAACGAAAATAACTACAAGTCCATTAGTCTTACCATCAAGCATAATGAGTACGATACTTATCAGTACAACAGAACTCTCCTTACTGTAATCTCGGGAAGAAAACACTCGTGGAACTCAATAGACTGGCTTTTGCAGGAATATAACTCCAGTTTTCTCCAGAACGGTGACTTTCTTGTGGTTGCCTCCTTGATTCCAAGCAAGTTTATTAAAGAGTACAATGTCAAAAAGCACAAAAAGTTGAGTCTCGACGATTTTCTTTATCGTAAGTGTGAAAAGTTGCTCAACTACATCAGCACCTCCAAATATTTGACGGACAACAACTTGCGGGTCAAGATCACCGTTGAATTTGTAACCGATGACGAATCGGAAGAGTCCCTTCAGGGCAACAAATACATGTTGCACCACTTGTTCAAACAATACCAGCCGAATTTGTTTGTCTTGGGGAATCGTTCCTCCAACCTCAACTTTAAGTATCCCATCAAGATCAAGAGACAGAATGAACGTGGCGAGTATCTTATTAAGTTATCTTCATATGCAATCAAGTATTCGACTGTTCCTGTGATTTTGGTGGGAAACTCCACTTTGGACGGAGATGATAATGAGCATTTAAAGTTTGAAGCACCAAAACGTACAATTACATTCCATGACGTTTCACCTCAAAAGTCTCCCACGAGCTCGATTGAGTCAACGGAGAATTACTTTGGTGATGAAGATCAATCAGATATGCACGAAGTATTATCTAGTCTTTGCTTTTCTGGTCTGGATGACAGATTTAGAAAAATGATTGAAACCATATCAGACAATTCACTCGATGCCTCGCGTACTTATCTTGAGGCAGTCAGTACCAAGGACGATTCAATCAAGGTTGACCTGAAAATCCACTCGATTTACCGGCATCAAAGTAGTGGTCATGTATCTACCGGTCCTTACAGTAACTTGCTTTACCGCGGACATCTGGCAGACTCGGATCGTAATAGTTCTAACGACCGTATCTACAAGGTTAAAAGTATGATCAGCTACAACGAAGAGGAAGAAGCAGAAAATGAACGGGTGCGTAAGTTGAAAAAAGCCCGTCAAAGATCTATTCTGTCCCAAAAAAGTCAGGAATCAGCAAAGTCTAAGAAATCATTCTGGCAAAAACTCGGATTCAAGAAATCTTGATACGCCACCACCCCTTCAATTCTTCTTTCCCACACGTCCCCGTCTTTTTATTTATTCACTTCCTAAATAGCATATGTATTATGAATTTGACGCACACCTATTCCGAAACCTTTGCCGAATTAGGAATAAAGCTGTCTTTAGACGAGGGGGAGGCTTCGCGAGACCACGGGGGCTTTGACGAAAGTTGCGATAATCAACTAACAAAAAATAATACCCGTAAAAATAATACGAGGTTATCAGGCATCAACAGGAATCAAACAGGAGGCCCTAAATGCGCTATATTAAACATATCACCCAATTACATTATACTACTTTATAAATAGGTCAGGTCCCTTAATTTTATCCACCCCGAATATCTCTCTTATTAGGCAATCCATTCGATCTACAAACATTAGTATAGGCTAAATTTAGGCTAAAAGTTGTTAATTTAATATGTGCCCGCATTCGTGATGAACTTTAGATTAAACTTCAGCCTTGGATCATCATGAAACTACTAAGTCTTAATATCTATTATTAAACACAAGAAACTCAAGAATTATTCTGTATAATCCGATAGATTTTTATGCTAATACTTTGATAAGTAATGACATGTTGCTATTTCACTGTACATAGTCTTGTTCTTTGCTTCTTTTCTGGTCTCTGGGTAGGACAAATCTAAAACTAGAAAAGATTGCATAAAAGATGTAATTATCGCATGTATTCTTGGTAGTTTACAACCTTGGTAAAACGATTATACAAGTCCTTGGGAGACGGTTGTATAGAGATGTTTCACTAATCGGTGCATTTGTGGCGTGGTTTAGAGGATTTTAGATTTGCTGAATAACAACCATGTACATAATCCCTGAAAACGATAATGATAATTTGCTGATGCAGACGGCCTATAAAACTAGCTTCAAGTGGTATTTGAAGATATACGATTGAAATCAATTCAATCATCCAGATTCCACTATGTCCTATATGAGTGATATAAAGAAACCACTTGTAACTGAAAGAAATTACGAATTCATAGAGGAAAATGGTGAATCCAGGCTGTTTTACACCCAAGATAGGAAAACCTGAACCACATAAACATGAATAATAAGTACACTGCAAGAGGCAATAAGTTGCAAATAAAGGGGTTACAAATTGTTAACCCGTTACTACTACTTCTATAATTAATTCCTCACGTAAGATTTTTTTAAACTTGATTTCTTAGTCCGCAAGTGGAAATTAGTTGCACATGCCTGTTGAAAGCTCGCAACCAAAAATCCACAAAAGTGCTACAACCGGAAAGCTTGGAACTAAAACCATTGAGGATAATATATATCTAAATATCTCGATTAAATTAAATGTAAACAACAGTTGAATCTAATACAATTTTTGAATTTCAGGTTTCTAGGATGTAAATTAAAGCAGTCAAGAAAATGGCTGCAAACAATATTGCGATAGACAAACTTGCTTTTCTCTTAACATTTCCAATCAACGATGCTTCCCATACAAATTAAAAGAGTGATAATATGACAGTTCATCTTGGTATTCACACAAGCTAGATATAGGCATATGCATGTCACAACCGAGCTGAAACTAATGTTCACTAATGTAACTCCCATTAGAAACGTATCTTTTCTTTTCTTTCTGACAACCTACTGACATAGAATTGAGTTGGTTCATTTTTCACTGTTTTCTTACAGAAGTCCAAACAATCTTCCCTCCCCCAATAACAACTCTCTTTCTCAAGAATCTTTAACATACTATTTAATGGAATTTTTCTTCCATAAAATTTCCTAGAGCAACATCCTAGATCATCAAACCTTTCCAGTCCATAATTTCTCATTATCCAAACACACTTCAAGTTTCACATAGAAGTTACATGAAGTTATGTTATCTGCATACTGTTAAGTTATATGTAACATTTCATATGGAAGTTTAGGACGTGGAAAATTATGTAGAGTGTAGAAGGAAAATACCAAGTAAGGAAATTTACTCAACACGAAGTATAAAACTGACCTGGCATTTACCTAACTATCAAATTATCTGTATTCAAAAGTATTTTTCAACTGGGGTAAGACAAATCTTTATCCGGAGGAACCATTTTATCCATGATAATTGTGCCATTTGGAAGGTATCATTAATGGGGATAATGTTGCAACTTTGTTGGGGTTGTGATGAAAATTTTACAGAATCAGGATCAGCGTTCAGGAACGCATGCAATGAAATATACTATGAACAGGAAAATATTTAAACATGAGGCAACTTATAAGAAAGTTGCATAAAGTTGCATACTCACTAGAAACATTGGGATTGTCGATCAATGCAAGTAAGTAATCTTGTATTTCTATTGCTTTTTTGAGAACCATGTCGACCCTTTTGAGTAGGTTGACATGACAAAGATTGGTCATCGTAAATCATGCGCTAACTCATTATTGATTCCTAAAATGTAAAAGTTGTCACCTCATCTCTCTACAACAGTAGAACCAACGCATTCTTCCAAATAAGCCTGCTTAAGCCCAAATTAGAAAAGTTAGTGGTTCCTGAATTAAATGATGTTAATGACAGAAGAAAAAGTGTGTATTAATTGAAAAAACGACAACTGTGGTTGAAAGCACCGACTATTATGATATAATTTACACCAAAATAGCTTAGTGTTGGTGCAAATTGATTATCTCTGTGTGAATTTAATTCTCCTATTAGCTAATGTTCAAAGTTATTTCATTGTAGTATATGACGTTATGTTGTTACTTTAGATAGATTTAAGTAACCCAAACATAAGGGGATTATTCTATCTTACAATTTAGGAAGAAACTATTAGGGCCTCAGTTCATATCTTCCAAAGAATAAAAAAGTGACATGATATCTTCTTCAAGGCGGTACAAAAAATAAATGAGGGTCGGGTCACATTCCAGACTCCCTTCCTCCTGTGCAAAATTTGAGGAGGTGACATCAAAGTTTGGAATGTGGCACTTGTAATGTCATGACCTACAAGAAATGGTCATCAACTCATCATCAATAAAATATTTCCCACTCGTAACCTGAACGAGGTAGTACACAGAAATGTGATGTAGATGGTACAGTGAAAAAAGGTAAATTTTCGTAATATTATTTTACTAAATTAAGTAAAACATCAAGAGCCTGGTTAGCTCAATCGGTAGAGCGTTTGACTCTTAAAAAGTCACACATCGCGCTTTAAAGGTATCAAAAGGTTACGGGTTCGACCCCCGTATCGGGCTTTCTTTTTTTTCAATTTTGTTCTTTTTTGAGTTCCTGATTTTTATTATTATTTCTTGCCTGCCAAAACCTTAATACATTCAGGCGGAGCCTTAAATTTCCCTGCCTCAAAGCACTTAAGCAGTTGCATTAACATTAATTAAACTTCCAACCTGACTCCCAACATTTGAAAAGATGAAACAGTGGCGTCACCATGCGTAAATCATAATTTTTCATAATACAAACTAGCTTTGTATCATCGCTTCCTTTCTTAGAACAGTCTTTTTAAACTTGAATCGCTACTTGAATTTTAGATGTCTCTTAGACTGACGTTTTATCTTCTCTCAAGATAACCTTGTAATTTGCCGAGAGTTTCTTAAAATGAGCTGGGCAACCACTTTGTTGGGAAAAGTATAATTTTATCTAAATTTTTGCAACATCACAATTTCACTTTAGGCTTCCAACAAGACTGAAAATAGGGAAAATATTACTTTTTTCTTAAGGAAAAAGTTAGTTGTCTCCTTTCGTCGAGGAAGGAGAAGGAAAACTAAAAGACAAAGAAAAAGTAAAAGTAGTAAGTAGAACAACTTTAAAAGAGAAGCATTACACCTGGACCGCAGTAATTAACTTAAGTGATAAAAATTTACTCCGAAGTTAGTTGGTCGTGCGCGGGTATATTTGTACTAAATCATTTAACCTCTTTTATGTTACTGTGGAGGGACTGGCTACAATAATGTCAAGAGTATCAAGGGTCCCAAATATTATTACGGCAGGAATACGGAGGTATTCTACTCGTTCAGTGAATGACTCACCATTTGATCATCTTCCAATTAGAAAAAAGCCGTGGTTCAGTTGGAAGACTACAGGTTTCTTTTTCGGCTTAGGATCCTTCTTTGCCTACAATGAAACGCTATTCGACTGGTACGAATCGTACACGAACATTGATGAGAACGATCACCATAACAAGGAATTGTTACCGATGCAATTGACATACAAACTCAAAAACTTGCCGATTTACCAAGAACTTGCACATCCTAAGAATGCTGAAAAATGGTTTCGGTTAGAACTGTGGGAGAATTTGGATCACAACCTATTGGACAAGAAAACTACTGTAAAAAAGGAACTGGAGTACGAGAAGCAGTCGTTGACAACACAAACACTCGCTAGACCAGGTGGAATTTTGATAAAGCCAGTAATATTCCATAATATCGACACTGACGATGGGGTGATGATTATGCATGTGGGTTATAAGCTCAGTGGTTATCCGTTTTTGGTCCATGGTGGGATGATAGCCACCATTTTGAACGAATCTTTCAAAAGAAATGCGTCTCTTTCACAGAAAACTCTGTCAAGTTTAAAAGATAATTTTATGGTTGAAAAGTTATCGATTAGTTACAAAGCACCAACAATGGCCAATCAATTTTTGATTATCAAAACGAAACGGAAGCTGTATGGCGAAGACAAAAAGACCATCGTTCTTGAAAGTGTTATAGAAAATCGGAAAGGAAACGTGTTGGTTAAGAGCGAAGCTGTTTTGAGAGACACAGGGAGAGCTTCACAACCTGAACGTTCCAAACTGAGTTGGGTAGGATGGAAGATCTGAGAAAAAAATAAAAATTACCAAAAAAAAAACAATTGAATAATAAAACAAATTCCAATTTCTACAAATCAAAAGCGTTCTGGAAGTCGGTACAGACCGGCAATTATGTGGCAAAAGATGAATGCGTGGTCTGTAGATCAGGTCATAATGGTTAAAACACGGTAGTTTCAGATATCTTGAATGTTAAATAAGGTTTATGTGTGACACCAATTACTAAAGTGCGCAAGTCTGCCAATTGTAAAAGATAAGTCCTAATTTTCAAACATAGAGATAGCTTTTTTTAAATGTTAATCTTGGCGATGTTGTCAATAAGAAAACAAGGAGATGAAAAATATTGAACATGTAAATCTCTTGGAGGTGGAACAAATAAATGGAAAAGCTCGGCGAAGAATGGCGATGAGAATTATAGAATACATTGCTTTTGAAACGCTTATCGTGCGGTTAGAATTGTCTAGTATAGAGCCTACCATAGATCCCATTGATTACGAATCAAGTATACGAAAAGTTTTATTTCGCGTGCACATACATAAAAGGAAATATAAGTATATTTTTTAAAGGCTCTAAGGCCGTTTGTGCATTAGAAATACTCGTAACCGTTACATAAAAATATTCCTATTTTAAACCATGCGCCTTGTTCCGTTTGTCGTCAATTTATGATTAGGGAATTCTTGCATATCCATATAAAACGAGGCGTCAATGCGCATTAGATTGACAGCCACAGAAATAAAAAATTGTCTGATTTTGTTCGTTTAGAGATCTTGTCTCAAAATAGAACCATTTGGGGAATTCTCTTTATTTTTCATGTGACCTGCTTTAGGAAAAAAAAAGTCTGAATCAGACATTTTTTCTATTGCTGACTGTGCTCTATCACTAAGTTTACTGCGCTTGCTCTTTTTGATCCCCCAAATCTACTTGATACACAAAAACCACCCAAAAAAAACAGAATTCAAAATTATAGTCAAGAACATGTGATTCAGATCACATGACAAAATACTAAATTTTCCACCATAATAACCAAAACAAGTAGACCATTTACTATGGATCAAATCAAGTCTGAATCGGTCGAACCGGCCATTGAGCCGCAGGTAAAAGAAGAATTGGGTGTGAGCATCACCCCAAACGACCTGGAAGCCCATAATTACTCGACACGATCGAAGGAGAAGCAACGGGAGGACCAGAAGTTGCAAAAGTCGCTTCTCAAACAGAAACTCCACAACGTCGTGGTACATCCACGTCTCAAGCCGGTTCCGTTCAAGAAACAGGACTTGGCTCCAAGCAGCACGTCTGTGATGCCACAGATGACACAGGTGCTCACTTCGCATGGCGTAGACTACTTCCAAATCGACGAGCATCCGATGAACAAGCGAGGCTTCAAGTACAAACCGTGTCGACCCAACCCCGAGTTTCTGGCAAATCTCTATCTGTCTACTGAGCTCTTTCCGTACAAAGTGAGACCGAGTTACTTTGACCGATCTGCCGGCATTGTTGTGAGCAAAGACATCGAGCTCGTGCTGACGCAGCAGGGCTGGCGCTCAGCACGGACAAACGTCGGTATGCGTGAGGGAACTCACTTCTTTGAGTTCCGAATCGTTCATGCAAGTGAAAACAGCCATGTTCGTGTTGGTGTGGCGCGGAAAGAGGCCAGTTTGGAGGCTCCAGTCGGCTTTGATGGGTACAGTTACGGTTTCCGCGACGTCAACGGCGAGTTGATGACGCTCAGCCGTCCACAGGGTAAGCGGATCGACGGTGGATTCAAAAGTGGCGATGTTATTGGTGTTTTGGTAGAGTTGCCGTCGTTAAAAACCCACCGGAAGGCCGTGGACGAGTTTTCGGCCAATTGCGCTGCCACCAAACCAGTTGAGTCGAAACGGCGCAAGAAATCGAAGCTGGTGGACGTCGACAACAGTGCATTTACCGAGAACGGCAACATTAGCCGTGATCAGATTCCAATTAAGTTCAAAAATGCATTGTACTACGAACAGTACGAATATACCGGCACCAAGACGATGGAGCACTTGCTCAATCCAGTCACGATCTTCGGAGAAAAAGCAGTGGTGGAGAATGCCGATCAGGAGACACAGAACGCAGCCAACTTGCCCCGGATCCCGCAGCTGCGTGTCACGGTGTACAAGAACGGCGAGGAGTGTTGTTCGTTTGAGGATCTTTACTCGTTTCTTCCAACTGAGATCAACACGCAGCAGCTGCAGAACCCGAATTACCGTGGCACCGACGACGGGTCGTTGGCGTACTATCCGATGGTGTCGGTGTTCCAAGGTGGAGTTTGTGGTATTAATGCTGGTCCTGAGTTTGAATTTCCGGTGAAGGAACGCGATGTTCGGCCTCTCAGCAACCGGTATGACGAGCACGTGGTCGAGGAGTGGTTGTGGGACGTGATGGACGAGGTTGAGGCGCAGTATCTTGATAGTTTTGATTAGATTTCGATGCCAATGCGGTCCAATTGACGATCTGCCGGGTTATTTCGGTTGTAGATGCTGTAGCAGCGGGCGTGGAACGCGTTTTCGTCTGTAAAGTAGCCAACAGTGACGATATCACCACACTGGAGACATGTGTGGAGTCCCTGTGGATAGCGGTCGGTCAAGAAGTGTTTGAGTTCGGCAAGCGAGCGTTGCAGGAACACGAGGCGGCTTTCGGGAGCAAGCACGAGCCAGCCGTCGTCAATTAAACGGTCGACGAGTGCAGCAGCTTCACGGAGTGTTCTTCTCAACGTGTCAGCCACGAGTTGGTGGGCATTGACTTTGCCGAGGGAGAAGTTGGAGGCGACGATGTGATCAAAGATGGTTTTGATCGCGTCGAGTTCTGGCACCGAATATGGCGATGCCGAGCGGATTGGATCGTCGATGGAGGTATTTATGAAGGAGAAGACAAGAGTTCCTGAGATTTCGTGTGTTCTGCGGTCGATTCTGAAGCCATGGGCAGCAATACGTGTGTTGATAGCGGCGAGATGATCGTCGAGCGATGCGGTAGGCGGGCCTTCGAGACGTTCGTGGATGGTGACGAAAGCGGATTCGAGATCGGGTTGGGAAACTGTACGGAGAGATCTGATGTATGTGAGGAGTGTACGGTTAACTTCGTTCATGGTTGAAGGCGAAGTTAATTGGAGGTTAGATGACAAAAGAAGATAAAAGAAGAAGACAAAAGAAGAAGACAAAAGAAGAAGACAGACACAGACAAAACACGAAAGATAAAACAAGAAGACAAAATAAGAAGACAAAACAAGAAGACAAAACAAGATTTTAAATGACAGACAGACAATTTTATAAAAGGTACAGACAGACAGACAGACAGACAGACAAAAGGATGTCAAAGAAACAGGGTCAATCAAACCCTCAGATCAGGACCGCACCAGATCAGACAAAATGTCTGAAACCTATTCTTTTTTTTTTTCGGCGTTCACGTTCTTGCGTCTGGTGATGGTATACCACCACGGGCGGTGGTACGAACATAAGCAACTCACCGCACCGCACCGCGTTGTCGCTCGTACTTTTTTTTCATTTGTCGCTATTGTCGTCGGTGTCGCAACATCATGTCGCTATTATTTTCCCGCATCTCGTGATGCTCGGCCCCACCCACTCCGAATTCACTATAAATATATATTCTGCTTTTGGAGCAATTCCTCACTATTAAACTTTCCTTCCTCCCCCACGATGGAACCCATAAAAGGAATCAGCTACACGTCGCTTGTGACCAACAGCGCTGCCGAGTTCCTGCAACTCAGCCAATTCTATGCCAGTTTGGGTTTCCGGCTCGCCAAAAACTTTTCTAAAGTCTCCAACAACGGCGCTGCGCTGGCGTCTAATTCATCCCAGCTCCATCTTGGCGTCTCCAACGATTCCCTCCGTGAAATTTGGCTTGAAGCGTTTCCTCTCCAAAACACTGACGCTAACGGCAACATCATTCCATGGCAGGACTTGCAGGTATATTCCGGCGACAACTGCCCCCGTCTCGCGGAATCGCCCGTCCTCAAGATCCGTCTCTCGAGCTTGGCCAACGTCAATCGTGCTATCAAAGATTTGTCGTTCTTTTCCATTGATTTGAAGAGAATTGCCGCCATTTTCACCGAAAACAACGTCGTTTTCACCACAAATGACGATAACAACACCATCACGGCTCAAGATCCCATTGGAAACACGTTGTCGTTCTCAAACCAACAAAACCCGTTATCCAAACAACGCTACAATTCGGCCCAAGAGTTCTTGGACTCCAGAACCAGCGAGATTCTCGCCCTGCGCCCAGCAGAACCCGCTCCAGCGCAACTACTCTCCAAAAAGAAAAAGATTGCCGTCATGACCTCGGGCGGAGACGCTCCTGGCATGAACCCAGCGGTACGTGCAGTGGTCAGAGCCGGGATTTACATGGGCTGCGACATGTTTGCGGTCTACGAAGGCTACGAAGGACTCGTGCGCGGCGGCAGCTTGCTCAAACAGATGGAATGGAGCGATGTACGCTCGTTTTTGTCGTTTGGAGGCACCAACATAGGTACGGCGCGTTCCATGGAGTTCCGCCAGCGTGCGGGCCGTCTCCAGGGAGCCTACAACTTGATCACCAACGGCATTGATGCGCTTATTGTGTGTGGAGGTGACGGTTCGCTCACCGGTGCCGACTTGTTCCGTGCTGAATGGCCGTCGTTAGTGGCAGAGCTCGTGGAAACCGGCAGACTCACACCAAAACAGGCTGCTCCATATCCTCAGCTCACCATTGTCGGGCTTGTGGGTTCCATCGACAACGACATGTCGTCAACCGACGCCACTATCGGGTGCTTTTCGTCGCTCGAGCGCATTACCGAAATGGTTGATTACATCGACGCCACGGCAAACTCCCACTCGCGTGCGTTTGTGGTGGAAGTCATGGGCCGCCACTGCGGCTGGTTAGGTTTGATGTCGGGTCTTTCTACCGGCGCAGACTACATTTTCATCCCCGAACGTCCTCCCAAGTTCGGCAAATGGGCTGATGAGTTGAAGGAAGTGTGTTCCCGGCACCGGGCCAAGGGCAAGCGGAAAACTATTGTCATTGTTGCCGAAGGAGCCATTGACGACGAACTCAACCCGATTTCGTCGGAACAAGTCAAGGATGTGCTTGTGGAGTTGGGCCTTGATACCAGAATCACCACTTTGGGCCATGTTCAACGTGGAGGAACTGCCGTGGCCTACGACCGGATGTTGGCCACGCTTCAGGGTGTTGATGCTGTCCGTGCGGTGTTGGAAACCACGCCAGACACGCCGCTGCCAATGATTGGAGTTCTTGAAAACAAGATTGTGCGTCAGCCGTTGGTGGATGCCGTTGCTGCTACGAAATCGGTGGCCGAGGCAATTGAAAACAAGGATTTTGACAAGGCAATGAGTTTGCGTGACTCGTCGTTTGCCGAAGCCTATGAGCATTTCTTGCAAACATCGCTCAATGACGACGGTTCGTGTGTGTTGCCGGAAGCCGAGCAGTTACGGATCGGGGTTGTACACGTTGGTGCGTCTTCTGCCGGGCTCAACAGTGCTACCAGAGCTGCTGCGTTGTACTGTATTTCCAAGGGCCACAAGTTGTTTGCCATTCAGGACGGGTTTTCTGGCTTGATAGCAGATGGATCACTTCGGGAGCTTGACTGGATGGATGTTGATGACTGGCACAACCGTGGTGGTTCAGAAATTGGTACCAACCGGTCATTGCCATCGGAGAACTACGGTAAAGTGGCGTACTATCTCCAGAAGTACGGGCTCAATGGTTTGATCATTATTGGAGGTTTTGAAGCGTTCACCGCGTTGCACCAGTTGAACGAGAACAAAACAAAGTATCCGATCTTTGGCATTCCACTGGTGGTGATTCCTGCCACCGTTTCGAACAATGTGCCGGGTACTGAATACTCCTTGGGGTCCGATACGTGTTTGAACCAGTTGGTGAATTACTGTGATGCAGTGAAGCAGTCGGCATCGTCGTCACGTCGTAGAGTGTTTGTGGTTGAAGTCCAGGGCGGACATTCTGGTTTTGTGGCGTCGTACGCCGGTTTGATTACCGGAGCGATTGCTACTTATACTCCTGAGTCACAGATCAATTTGCGGACGATCCAGGACGACATCACGCTTCTTACTAGTATCTTTGAAGACGATCGGGGCCAAGACAAGAACGGGAAAATGATTATCCGGAACGAGCAGGCCAGCAGTGTTTACTCGACGGAGTTGATTGCCGATATCATCAAGGAAAGTGCCAATGGTCGGTTTGAAACAAGAACTGCAGTTCCAGGCCACGTCCAGCAGGGGTTCACGCCGTCCTCGATGGATCGTGTGACGGCGGTGCGGTTTGCGGTGAAGTCGATTCAGCTAATCGAGCAATGGAACAAGTACGAGAGTTCTACGCAGAGCGTGCTCCTGGAAAGCAACCGGCCATCGGCAGTGGTGATTGGGATCCAAGGAAGCGAGGTGCTGTTTACGGATGTCGGTGAATTGTACGTCAACGAGGCAAATATCGAGTTGAGAAAGGGAACCAAAGTCCATTGGTCTGACATGACGGAGGCAGGCGATATTTTGAGCGGCCGGTTGATGGTCAAGGAGCACAGAAAACAGATTTGAGACAATAGATAGATCAAAGCATCTCTGTTTGTTTATCGCACATAAATAATAATCATAATGGAAAAGAATAAACCGCACGATAGTTGTGCTTTTTGAAATGAGGCGGATTCCGTGGTAGCTATATTATATGACATTTTGTCTGCATCAAATATTCTTTTTGGACTACATGCATACAATTGAAATTCCCCATGTCTTAAATTAGATCGTAGAACATCCATCATACTTATCGTACACCATGCAGCTAACAAAAAAAATATTATTCCCGACTAATGTTCCGCAATAGGTGAAGATTACGCAATCTTACCAAAATCGTACGATAATAAATTGTTGCAATTAGTGCCTGCTGTCGCCAGATAAGGCGTCCCTGGATTCTTGCGGTTAAAATTTTCTTGCAGATGACCTTACATTCCTGTAGGTCTACGCCTGTTGTGGCTATCTGTTCTCTAAACTGTCTACCTAGACACACCTTTTTTTTGGTTGCTTCGCTTTTTCCACCTCCATTATATTTTTGTATGCATGCCCCACTGTCGCACGCCAGCGGGGAGTGGGAGAGAAGGAAAGAAAAAAAAGAATGAGGACCACGCGCCGGCAATTAGATTTCCGAATTGGGTTGCCCTCTCATATGCTTGCTACTTACTATCATTTTTATTTTGTGCAATTTATGTCTGGCATATTTGGAACCATATCCACCAACTTACTACAACAGCGAATGTTGCAGATACGAATTTCCATTTCTGCAGTACCATTTTAAATTTGTTGGCAACCTCAACCCCATTTATCTTGGAGAAAGTATTACCCTCCCAACATTTTCCCATCAATTAATTGCACCTTCTTTGGTGGCCAGGCCTTAAACATTTACGAATCGTAATCCCAAAACAGTTGCGTCAGACCTGCAATGTGAGCAATATTCTTTGGTATGACGTGGTTGTCAAGTAGATTTATGCACTCGATTAATCAAACAATAAATGTGCATCAGATTCTTGTACTGCAAACGCAAATCTTGTGACAAATCAGACAGACATTTTTTTCTTCTTTCGCTTGTCTTCTGTCTATGCCACCTTCCCCTCTGGAGACAAAATAAAATAACAAAAAAAATAACATAAATCAAAATACAAAATTTAAAATTCAAAAAAAAAAATAAAAATCCAAAAAATAATAAGAAAAAAACAAAAATATGAGGGCTTTTAAAAAACTAAACGCAAAAAAAATCCAATCGGTAAAATACCAGCTTGTTGTCGGCTGCACGTATCCAAAGCAAATACAATCAATAGGGTTTTGGACCACTCTAAAATTTTTATCTATTCTGCCTATATCATCATACATATTATTACGAATAACAGCATATTGGTATGCCCAACAATTTCAAAAACTAGAGGATTCCATAAAAGCCAAGAATAACCAATTAGTAGAAAAGAGAGAGAAATCAACGAACATTCACGAAGGTACTAACTGTATATAATATTTTTCTGGACGACAACATTGGCGGCCGCGCAATAGGGGCAAAGAGAGATCATGGATTTTAGCCAGGTGGTCATTATCATTTTGTTTTTGTGGCATAGGCGGGCGAGACCATTTGGCGAGTGTTCGATGCACCCTAAGGCGTGATAAAAAAACGGTTGTATAATTAGGTATATTATTTGTCGAGCATTAGAGCGAATACTAAAAAATTGACTGACCGAAAATAGGAGGGCACCCGACACCAGAAAAAAAAAAGTTAACATCTGTTGAAGTTTAAAATGTCGAAAAAAAGAATGAAATGAACCTGGTGATGCAAATCCGGTGATACTTAGGGATACAACGGCAAAAAGACCGAACAAATACAGAATAGACGGCAGGGAGGAAAATAAAAAAAGAGTAAGTTCAGTGGAGATCATCCGTATAATTTTGGAGAAGTCGTTGGCTCGGGTTTGATATCGCGATCCGACCGATAAAAATAGAATAACCTACTGAGAAGAAGGGCTCCGACAATACCTGTAGAAAGAAGTCGAAAGAAATGGTCTGAGCAAGTCAAGCGAAAAAAAATAGAGTAGACGCCTGTCCCAAGAAGGTGCGTAGATAAGAAAGACAAAATTTAAGGTAAGAATACGCTTCCGAGGGGAATTTTGTTGAATGTTCTTTTTGTCGGACAGAAACTATTTTTTTTCGGTGGAAGTAAACTACCAAAAAAAAAAAAAAAATCAAACTCAGTTTAGTTTTTTTTATTCACCTTCGCGCTAGTTTTTGTTCACCTGGTAGAAAATAATTTGTACTGCAGGAATACTATTCATGCTCGGGAATTTTTTTTTTTTGATATTAAATTCCTTTTAAAAAGAATCGAGATTATCACCAACGGCGGGATATATATATTAAGAAAGCCAAAAAAAACATACGGCTCCAGGTACACCAAATACACTTATTGCCATTTCTGTCATATTAAGTACCTTAGACAAAGATTCTGGCATCCGGTTCTGCATTCAACATCGCCACCACCTGCCAAAATCACTCTCCAGACAGACAGACATTTCCCACCCCAAATAACAAAATCTACACGACACTTCCAAACCCCCTGTGTCTAATTTCAGACACCAAATACCCTGCCGACACGGCCCCTGCAAGGATGAGCAAAAAAGCAGACCCGCCCGTCAAGAAAAATGCCTTTGTTCACAAACTCTACACCATGTTGAACGACACCAAGCTTGCCCATCTCATCTGGTGGACCAACAACGCCGAAAACAACACGTTTGCACTTTATCCCGGCAAGGAGTTTGCCCAGGCACTTACCGGTTACTTTAAGCACGGAAACGTTGCCAGTTTTGTCCGACAGCTTCACATGTATGGATTTCACAAGGTGAGTGACCCAAGTCAGAACAGTGGCGACAAAGACTCGCCTCCCGTGTGGGAATTTAAGCATCTGAGTGGAAAGTTCAAGAAGGGCGATGAAAGTTCCCTAAGCTACATCAAACGACGCTCCAGCTCCAACAGTTCACGTAATAACTACAACGAATCGAGCGATTATTTAATCACAGCCACCTCATCACCCACAGCCAACTACGACGTCCAGCCACAGTACTACCAACCTTCATATGCACCTTACTACCCCGGATACCAAGGGTACTACCCGGTGTACGCTCCCGATGATCAAAAACCATATCCATATCCTTACCAGTACCAGCCTTACGTAGTGGGACAGGTTCCCCACCCATCACAACCCCTTCCTCCTCATTTGCAAGCCCAGGTCTCTCACCAATTGGGTCCTGTGCCTCCTCCACAGGCAGGGCCACCCTTGCAACCCGTCATTCAGCCTGTACCCCAGCCTACGCCAGTACATTCTACCCCAACACCATCCGGAGCAGTTCCAGTAGTTGCATATCCACCTCCTGCTGCATCTGCAGTTCAAGCACCACAACCAGCACCAGCACCAGCACCAGCACCACAACCACTTCATCAACAGCCACTTCATCAACAGCCATTTACAGCAGCCACACCTGAACAAGCACAGGCTCCAGTTCAAGGACACCCCCAGCATCCCTCTACGGTTCACGCACAGAACTACTCTCCCGACCTTCAGTTCCGGAAGATCTGGGAGTCAAACAACAACTCACGTCCCAGAAACCCTTCGCTTCTCTACGATCCATTAGCACCAGTTCCCAACCACAGCATATTGTCGCCGGTTTCAGCACCCGACTACGACAAGTCGGGAGTCAAATTGCCACATCCTTCGTCGTTCTACTATCCGAACTCGCCCGAACCATCGAGACTCCATTCTCCATTGGCAACGGGTCCACCGCCACCACCACCACGCAGCATCTACAATGAAGAAAAACGGCCTGTTTCGATCCCAGGCTCGCCAATTGTCAAGAAACCACTGCAAATTCCAATTAGCAACGGTGTCCACGACAAGTTGCGGCCACTGTTAGTCAAGCTCCATCACAAGCAGCTGATCAAGGACTCAATGTGCTCAACTTCGCTGCAATCTCTGCTATTTTCGTCCAAGTCACTGCAAGCACTGTTGTTTTCCAACAAGTCTCTGCTCTCCCTGGTTTCGTCCCTCAAGAGAACGTCGCTGTTTGGCTCCATCTCAAATATCGCTGACAAACTGTCAATTTCGCTTGGACCACACGACCTTGCTCATCAGCATCTGATTAAGCCACTTGACACCAACATACTTAATGACAAGTTCAAGCATTTACGTTCTTCTACAAGTTCTCCATTGGCCAAATTAATTGATGACGACAAGGAAGACAAGAGCAATAACAAAAAGATGCTGGTGACGTCGCTCTTGGAAGATCCCAAAGAAGATGACGACCACCGGACCGACAAGAGAAGGCGTGTCAGCTGAAATGCACCAAACAAGCACAAACCGGCGGTCATTAAAAAGGGCCCTACATGTAAACCGAAACTAGGTGTAATCTGGTGTAAAATTGGAGGGAACATAATAGAGGAAAGGAAGAAAAATACAACAACAAAAACAATAGAGCAACAAAACCTTCCTAAAAAGCACAGCAGAGACAAGTGGGCTTCTACTACCCCCTACGCCTTTCTTTATTAAAAATAACACCCTCTTCGCCAAACCAATTCGAGGTCGTGATATAATGACATTTTATTTCTTAAGTGTGTGACTGATTTTATTCCTTTGTATTACTAGTTAGATTCTATATATATCTGTATATATACACATACGTTTAAATTATGGTTAGCTTTGACCTGACTTCGTCCCAACTTTAGGGGTACCAATTAGGACTGGTTAAATCTATTTATTTTTTTTTACTTAATTCCCTTTAAATTATGGTTATGGTTATGGTTACCCTAGTCTTTTTACTGTTTGCTGTTTGCCATTTGCCCGTCGTCTTTCTTTCTTTTTGAGTTCTTCTTTCATATTCTTTGTTAGTACCTACGCCACAGCCACCCCTAAAGTAAACACCCCTTTATTTTTCGGTCTCGACCTCGAGTCTACAAATTTAGCACGAGTTAAGGCAATAATTATCATTAGACAGCCAGACAGACATTTTATTTCGTTATTTTTATTTCATTATTTTTTTTTTCTTTCTATTTCAGAAAGGAATTCCTTTTGTGCGTCATTTCCCGATGATGTTGGCAAATTTTTGCATATTTTTTTACTGTTTCTTTTAAAACGTCCTCATGGGGGAAAAAAACTACTGCACTGACATCATCCAACAGGCTGGTCAAGCATTATTTTCTGCACCATTCATTCGTTCATGTCGGGTATCTAAACTTTTTCTTACCTGAACAAAGCATTGTCTTGTCACCCACATAATATAAATCATCTCCCCATTTATTGGCAATGGATCTGACACCGAAATATCTTCAAAACCTTATCCTTTTACCCAACCTGTTCTGCTGCTCGTGATTTCTCGCTCTGTTCATATTTATAAATTATATATTATGCATGGACTATTCTCACTCGCCTAGTCGAGAAAAATACCCGCCTAAAATCACCTGCTTGGAGACAATCCCACACTTGGTTCAATGGTCTAGGATATCTCAGTGGAATTTTTTGACGGAGAATGTGTTACTGGTACGTTTGAAACATTGTACCGTCTCATCGTCCTTTTTTGAAATATGAGATTCCATAGCAACTAACGACGCCGCTCACAAAAACACCAGCCACATTCGAGACTCACTTAAGTTTCGTTAATCCCACCTCACGTCTGCCGCCATTGACCCGGGCTTTCCACATAAATTCTTCTATCTCAATATTCCTCTGCACAAGGCATCTGTAGCATTCAGGTTGAAAAATTCTTAAATTCTTCATTTGCATAAATACCGCCATTCGAAGGTTTGACTATTCGTGTTCGCCACCTTCGATACCCCAAAAAAAATTATGAAACTCTGCAGTCACTCAGCTTCCACCTCGGTTGATTCATGTAGAACCAATAACAAAACCCTGCCAGGCTCCAATAAATCCAGCATTCTAGATGGGTCCTTCCTATTCCGGTGAGTGCCGGATACGAACCGAGATTTGAAGCGTTTGGCTCATGTCCCGACTACGGGAACAGCCTCAAGAACGTTGAAAGGAATTCCGCGCTACCGTGTAACGCCTTTGGTTTGGGGAGCTCACTACATCGCTTGGGTGCCGCATTCCTACTTTTATGCAACTCAAGCCGGGACTACTAAACATTTAACCTCTAGAATTGCTTCGTTCCTGGATGAAGTACCATCCAATTGCTCGATGATGATCTTCGTTTAGCTCTCTTAGTCCAATTGCACAAGGAAATCTCAAAGACCAGGACCGCAACACAATTTTTTTTCCTTGTTCAATTCACCTGCCAGATCTCGTAAACTCATGTAAATAAAGCATGCCTTTTTTTTTGCTATAGACTTTCTTGTAGCATCTTATAAAATATGCAACGTAATCACACAACCTATTTTTAACAACAACAAGTGGTTTTGTGGTCTAGTTGGTTATGGCATCTGCTTAACACGCAGAACGTCCCCAGTTCGATCCTGGGCAAAATCATTTTTTTCTCGTCAATGTATTTTTTTTTAAACTATACATTTAATGTTCACATAAATCAAACTCTCGTGTAAAAGCCATTTCGTCTTCGATATTATCGTTTACCAATGCAGATCTTTCTTGAATAAATTGCCTTCTCACTTGTTTCAGTTCTGCATCAGTTAGTAGCCACGAGCCTTTATTCCAATTTCTAAGTTTCGATCGAAGGTTTTTATCAGGAATTAAATGGTCAATCAACAACACATCATTCCACCAATGCATGTTGTGGTGGGACTTGGGAAGATGTGACAAATTTGTCATTGTATGGATCCACAAGAAACATGCAAAGTATTTTACGATGCCCCTTTCTCGATTTATCAGTTAATTCAAATGAATCAACATGATTCTGAAAAGTATTGGGAAAAATTACCCCATCTCTCTTTCGCTTCGATACTTCCCAAACTTCGAGTCATTTTATCTGCATCTGCTATCCCATAAATTTTCTTTAAGATGTAGTCATCATGCTGGTCATATCTAGGATTCTCAAACGCCGCTCTGAACGTTAATTGTGACTCAGGAATGTTCTCAATGTCGTAGTAATATAATATAATGGCGACTATATCCTCATTGATGGTTCCTTCAACATGCCACGATCCCCCGGGATACGATGATAGTTCTGGTGTCAATTCAATGTTTGCTAGCTTGACAATCACCTTAAGTTTTTTAAATTCAGTTAGAGAGATTTCTTTATCAGTGACTGGCCCACCGGTATATGTTGGACTTAAACCAATGCAATATTCATACCGGTGACTCATCAATTCGATGTAATCGTCCTCATCGCCCGATTGAATCACCCCCTCACACTTTTCATAGTATTCTGGACGATAATACTTACCGTTTGGAGAAACGTGCACTCTTTGGTATATCAACAACGCCGATCTCGACAAGCAAAAAATCAAGGCCTGGTAACGAAAGATTAAAAAGTTTCAGAATTTCCTTGTAAAGCGAGGCGTTTTGGAGTGGGTGCAAATTATTGATGTAAGAAGTGAACACAAACCCTTTTTTATTTTTGTACTCCAATTCTGCTGGGCTACCAACAAACATAACTTACAAAAAAAATACGATGGTTCTAAAAAGATTAGAAAAAATGTCTGCATTCATTCTACTACATCGAGCAAAAAAAAAAGTCTGCATTTTTCTACATGGAAGCGCTGTAACAAATAAATGGAAGGAAGAGAATATTCAAGGCGTCATGGGGTAGCAATGCTTTGCATCGCCCGATAAGATAGAGTCTGCATAAAAATGCAAATGTAGAACAAAAAGCTAAAACGTAAAAACACGAAACGAGTGGTCACCCTCGCACACAACAAACCAAAACGCATGTGCTGTGTCCCAAACGAGGACTATTATGGCCATCATCGTACAGGATCTGAAGAATGTACACTTTCATCATTCGGCACTCCTCGAGTCTAGCTGCATACATTATCGCTGCAGCCGTGTACCATAGCTGTAAGTTCTTGAACGAGTTCCAAATCATTGTGGTGGAAGTCAGAAGTGGTGGTGTTCCGCGGCCCTTGTGTGTAGTTTCTACCAATCGATCACACTTTGTGGGTGCTCTGCAGTATCAACCAGCGAAAGTTGTTAGCCAATTGCGTCGTGAGCTTCATCTCACCGGTCGCGTGTTGGTAACCCAAGTTGTAAACGAATCCTATTTCCAGCGTCTTCTATCGAGTCATACAGCCACGGTGTTTGATATCCGCTGTCCGCCAACCACTGTTCACCGCAAACTCCGAGTCCAGATCTCCGATATCGACCCGCAATACCAGCTCGTACGAACTGCGAACCGGCACTTCCAGTTCTATGATCCAGACCCACTTAATCCGTATATCAACGTCCCGTACTGCTTGAAGCAGGCAGAATATATTGTACTGCTTCTCAATCTTACCCTGAAATCCAAGCTCTAACTTCATATGCCGACGTTTATCGTGCGACATCCATCGAGACTCTGTGCCTACGTGATTGCAGCAGCAATTTACCAGGCCTGGCACCTGCTGCCTAAGTTCCACCTCATCGTGATAGAACCTCCTCAGGTTCACGGAACCCGTCCGTGGTGTGGGGTTTCTACAGTGACGAACCAGCGACTTCAGCATGCCAGTTTACTTGCGCTGGTGCTTCTGTCTCTCGAAACGATCTCCTTAAGCTCTGTATCGCTAATTCCCGACCATTCTACCGCAATGGAACGTCCCCAGGCCCAGTTTCGACTCGAAGCACGATTAGGCCTGCGACCCGTGGCTCTCATGTACCATCCAGACGCTATATCCAATCAATTGCGTCATGAGCTCTTGGGAACGGGGCGAACGACGGCCACGACGCTCATAAGTGGTCATTACTTTACCGATTTTGTCAATCGGCAGGCAAACAATGCACCTGTGGCTGTGTTTGACTTTAGTGGAGCCACTGCAAAAGATCTAACCACCAAAACTAACTTGGTCCGCGTTGTGGATGTAAGATTACCGCGTGCTGTGCTCTGGATGCCGCATTTCAGGCCACTGCCACCACCAACAGCAGCCCATACCCATACAATCAACGGTATCACGGTGCATTATTTCTACGAGGAGTCGAATTTCAACCCGTTTGTCGACCTCCAGTATGCATTACGGGTGGCTGACAGGGTCTTGGAACTTATTGATCGTGGTCACTACGCTTTAGGGAGCAAACTATAAATAATATTCTATTAGTACATGGCCTAAACAGGCAAGGTATTAAGTCCTGCCAATCTATCAATCGTAGGAGCGATGGCTGGGTGGCTCAAGACATCGCCAATGTATGGAATCGAGCGTAAGAACTGGACAATGGTGCCGAAAAAGTCACCAAACAACCCCAAAATGCCAAAACTTTCCAATATAAACCCAATGAACGATCTCTTCATCAAAATCAACACTATTCCGAACCCAAAGCACAACGTGCCTCTGATTTTCGTGGGTCTGGTGAAAAATGTCACCGTTCTTTGGGGGCCAATTATCAACACCAATCCGATAATGAAAAGGATATTGCCAAGTGCGAGGAACCCGGAGTCAAAAAACGCCATGATGCCAAAAATGAAGAAAAATATACCGGCAGCGGTGAAACCCACGCCAAACTCTGATGTTAGTTATGTTCTTTTTGCTAAAATTCCCGTGTACTTACTCTGTCTTTCCGATAACCAAATCATGCTTGTGTACTTTGTACGTGTACGCGTCGCGAATCTCTTTTTTTTAATGTGAAAAAGATGTTGTAGGGTAAAAAAAAAGGAGTGCAGGTAACAGAAAGATCTTTTGCTGAACCAAGTTACAGACAGGACAAATTATATAAGTGCTTAGATAAGTGTTAGCTAACTTGGAGGAGTGGTAATTTTACCTCTTTTGCTTTGAAAGAGTCAGAAATGGAGGAATCATTTACGAGAAATGAGTAGTCAAAGGATGGAAACTCGGTTCATGTATTATAGGATTAAGAAACTTGGATGTTTCCAGGTAGCATTTCAGAAGACAGTGTCACGAGTCACGAGACAGCAGAATCGATGTAACTTGACTTGTAAAAGTGTCAAAAAGTTAACTTATTATCCAATTCACAGGGATACAGCTTATATTATGTTTTTTTCAAGGTAAGTATTACGAGATTAATGTCCCTGTTGAGATGATGATGACGAAGAAGACGAAGAAGAAGAAGAGATACGGGGCTGCAAGATCTTTCTTTGGTTCAGATCACGTGACGTGTAGTATATACAAATATTTATAAAAAGGAGGGAAGTAAAACTATAACTTTATGATTGAATTTGAGAACTACGTCATTCTGTATTTTGCAGACATTTTTCAATTCAATTATTATTGAGAATCTTGAGTGTCGGCCGACATTTTTTCGAATGATTTTCAAGGAAAAAAATTAAATTTTCTTTGCGGTTAGTTCTTACATATACAATATTTGTATGCAGGAATTTTATAATATATATTTTCTCTCCACTTGCATATTCTCCATACTTATATCTCTCCACGGAATAATTTCTCCTTGATCGCCTTCAAATCACAGATACAAAAACCATGAAAACTCCGTCAGAAGACGCTCCTCCCAGTTATAGTGAAGCCATACAGGATGCTGTACCTCCACACAGATTTACAAGCTCGAGTGGACGGCCACCAGCAGCCCCACCGACGGCCCCACGCCCCGCACACCATCGGCCGCAGGCGCAGGCGCAGCTGTCCCTGGCCCCTACGTCGACCGATGAGCTCTACACACAGAATTTGAGTCTTCCATTCAAGTATCCACGCGGATACTACTGTAAAAAATGCAATTTGACCGGGTTCAAGGCCGGAAAAGGTACGCTATGCCGCAAATGCTGGGATCAGCACTTTACCTATTCGATGGCGTACAACCCGAATTCCGAACTTCCGTTCAAATACCCGCGTGGCCGGTACTGTGACAAGTGCAACAACACCGGCTACAAGGTCAAAAACGGCAAGACGTGCCAGGATTGCTGGGAAATCTATGGCCCGCGCAACACAACGCAGTACGTGCGGCAGTCGGTGCCCTACGACCCATTTGCGCTGCTTTTTGGCGGCAGCACCGTCACCACGACAGTTGTATCCAATGGCAACGGAGGTCCGCCGATTCGGGTGCTGCCTGGCGATCCTCGGCTCGGAGGCATGCTTTGTGGCCGGTGTCGTGGTTCGGGACGCATTTTAGGCTTCTTGGACGACGATATTTGCAATGTCTGCTACGGTTTGGGCCGTATATTGACGGCTTCCGGGCCCATGCCCATGCAAGGATTCCAACAAGCACCATTTCCACCACAGGGACCACCAGGACCGCCTCCTGGAGGACATCCAGGTCCGCCACCAGGCCCACCAATGCAAAACTACGTGGGGTTTCCGGGCCGGATTCCAGGCCTGTATCCCGGCTATAAGAACTAGCTTGAAATGTATTTAATGAATATGACTTTCTGCTTTTTTTGTTTAAATAACTATGTATTTGAGGAATGGGTGTGTTATCCCTTTTGTTTACTGGTTCGATGGGTATTTGAAGTCGGTCAACTCGTAAAAGTTTTCCTTGATGCTTCTGATGGAAACGAATCTCGATAAGATATTGCCACTTCCAGCCTTGTCGTTGGTACCAGATGCTCTAGCACCACCGAACCATTGCTGGCCAACAACAGCACCAGTCGACTTGTCGTTGATGTAGAAGTTACCGGCGGCGTATCTCAATCTTTCTTCAGCCAATCTGATGGCACTGCGGTCCTGGGCAAACACTGCACCCGTCAAACCGTATTCGGTGGTGGTGTCGATGGTTTCCATGATTTCACAGTATTCGGCATCTGGGTAGACGTATGTGGTCAAGATAGGACCAAAGAACTCGTTCTTCAAGAACGGATGCGAAGGGTTCGTGGTCTCAATCAAGGTTGGTTGCACGTAGAACCCGTTAGACTTGTCATACGACCCTCCAGCAATGATCTTAAGCTCAGGATCAGCCTTTGCAGCGTCAATGGCAGCAGCAAGCTTGTCAAAAGAAGCTTCGTGGATCACTGGACCCATAAATGAGTTGAGCAGACCGGATTCAGCAGCGTTACCAACAGTGATTTGGCCCATGGCATCAACCAACTTGTTCTTGAATTCCGGCCACATGGATTCAGACACGTACAATCTCGATAATGCAGAACACTTTTGGCCTTGGAACTCATAGGCACCTCTCAATGTCGACAACACAGCGTGGTCCAACGAAGCTGAAGGGTGAATCAAATGGAAGTTCTTTCCTCCAGTTTCACCAACAATACGAGGGAATTCACGGTACTTGTCGGCAGCAACATTACCGGAAATCTTGCCGTACAACAGCTTAAATACCTTGGTGGAACCAGTAAAGTGCAAAGCAGCAAAGTCACGGTCGTTCACCACCATGTCGGTCACCTGGACTGGTTCACCAGGGATAAAGTTGATGACTCCCTTGGGCAAGCCGGCTTCCTCCAAGATCTGCAACAACACGTAGTTGGATAACGCGGCGGTGGCCGAAGGCTTCCACACAACGGTGTTTCCCATCAAAGCTGGTGCTCCAACCAAGTTACCGGCAATTGCAGTGAAGTTGAATGGTGTCACGGCATACACAAAACCTTCCAAAGGACGGTACTCAGCACGGTTCCACACACCGGGCGTGGTTTCGGCCGGTTGTTGGTGGTACATTTCCTCGGCATACTTGACATTGAACTTGAAAAAGTCAATCAATTCGGCCACAGAGTCAATTTCGGCTTGGAACACGTTCTTACCTTGGCCCAACATCGTCGCAGCCAACATATCGTAACGGTACTTGGTGGAGATCAAGTCGGCAGCCTTCAAGAAGATTGCGGCTCTGTCGGTCCATGGAGTGGCAGCCCACTCAGCCTTGGCAGCCTTGGCAGCATCAATGGCCGCCTGAATATCGGCAGGTTCAGCCTGGGACACGTTGGCAAGGTTCTGCGCGTGTTTCGAAGGGTTGACTTGCGGCAACGTGGTTTTCTTGTAGATCTTCTGTCCGTTGATGACCAATGGAATGTCCATGGCACCACCGGTGAACTTGGAAATGGATTGTTCCAATAATGCCCACGATTGCTTGTCACTGGCAGCAAACTCCTTGACTGGCTCGTTGGCGATCTTGGGGGTACGCGGATGATGGATCTGTGACACAAATCTGGCGCTTTGGACAGCACTGCTGCGCACAACAGCCGATGGCAAACTGACTCTAATGGCTCTGGAGGCCACACGGGCGGCTCTGGCAGTTCCTGCTCTCAACATTGTTTTCGTTAATTGAATGTAGTTGGTTGTATCTTTTTTTTTCAGTGGGGAGATCGATGGCATTTTATAAATCTGGAGAAAGTATGTCGGTTTTGTGTCACGCGAAAAAATGAACCTAACGGCATCTCACCGCGAGGGCCGTCGCAGGTAAGCACAAGCGAGATTCCCCAGGTTTTACTAAGCGAGCTGTTCCAATCTGTCCAACTTCCCCAGAATAACCAGGCGATTGTGCTCGAAATTGTCACGGTAGGCTTCCAAATTATCGTTGAGTTGTATGATCGACGTGTTCCACTGTTCCATCTCCTGTTTCATCCCCGCCATCACGTCATCCAACGCCCCAACTACGCCCACGGTGTTGGCTATATCAGCATGTACCCGGCTCAACAGCTCCAAGCGCAGGATTAGACTCGGAACCTGACGATTGACCCGATCAAACAGTTCAAGATGCTGATAAAGTTCGTTTACGGGTCCAGAATCGTCGTTTTTCACGGGTTCCGTGGTGATTTCAAGCACCTTTTGCGCCGCAGCGAGCTTCTCGGCCTCGGACTCGAGCCGTTCGATCTCTCGCTTGAATCTCTCCATCTCGTACTCCGGATTGTGCACTATATTGATCTTACGGCTTAAATCACTCACATGTGCTTGGAGCTGTCCTGCAATATCGGCACCTTGAGTGAATCCCACCGTATTCTCCAATGCGTTGATCCGTAATTCGAGTTCGAGAATCGCACTCAGATCCAATACTTCACCGTTTGGAACGCTGGTCTCAGATGAGGCTGGTAGATGCAGAGTAACCATGGCAAGAATCTGGTTCAATTGCGTCCCATACAAGTTCTTTTTATGTGATTCAGATGTCTGGACCAGACTCAAGAGCTTAGCTAATTCATTGACTTCAGGATCATCGTTTTCCCCCGTTTCTTGCTGGAGTTCTGCCAATTCACGCGCTATTCTTGCCACTTTCTGGCTCCTGGTTTCATTCTCATACCTCACATTAAGCCCATTGGTCCCAAGAGCCAGGGTGACGCGGCCCAGGAAATCGGTTTCGTCGCTGATAACCGCACATTGCTGGAACTTGGCGCGTGCCGCAGTCTCGTGGCCGCTCGTATCGATTTCTTCTGCACCCAATTCCGGTTCCTGGTCAGCCAGCGGCTCACTCTCAACATCAGAAGTCTCAAACACGTCTCTAGATGTCGTATCTATATCGGGAAGGTCGCTATAATTCTCCATATTTACTAGTATGCTTTCTTTTGATAGGTTTAATGACGTTTTTTTTTTATGTAAGGACTTTTATAATATACAGGAAACTTTTTCACTTGGTGACAATCTGGACCACGTCTTCGTCATTCACTGGATGGGTTAAGCCGCATTTCTGTGGTGAGTGCTTGGCACTGGAGCCCCAGACCAATGCGTACTTGAATTGGTTCTTCATATCGCGGTGGATGGCGTCACAGACTTCCTGGATGCTCGAATTCGCCCTCACGACCATCGGATCATCGAAGTTTGGTTGAATACCACGACGCTTGGTGTACAACCGCAAGAGATCGAGTTGTCTCCAGATCTCCTCCTTCAAGTCTTCAATTCCCAAGTCTAACTCACACGACATCACCACCGTGTTGGGTTCACGTGCCAAGCGGTCGCATTCCTCCAACGACACGGCGTCGATCTTGTTGTACACGTACAAACACTTGATGTACGAGATATGCTGTTCGTTGATCACATCAATAAAATCGTCAACGGTCACGTTCTCATCACGGATAAGCACATCGGCGTTGTGGATCTTGTAGTCCTTCAATAACGCAGCCACGATCTTCTCGTTCAAGTATTTTGGCGGATTGATTGAGTTCAACTTCACCCCACCAGTTTTCTTGATCCGAAGAGATACGTTTGGTCTTTCTTTGTTCAACCGGATCCCCATCAGCTCCAATTCGTTCTCCAAAATCAGTCTCTGGTCTCCACCTTTTGTCGCATCCAAAACCATCATGATCAAGTCACTGGTTCTCGACACAGCAATCACTTGCCGACCACGCCCCTTGCCCAGAGCTGCAGCCTTAATGATCCCAGGTAAATCGACAATCTGCACCTCGGCACCGTTATATTCAAGAATACCCCCGACCGAGGTTAATGTCGTGAACTCATAATTCGCCGCTTCCGACTTTGTGTTGGTGACTTTGGAAAGAAATGACGATTTACCAACGGATGGGAACCCAATCAACGACACACGGGCATCACCAGCCTTTGCCACTTCGAATCCTTGGCCTCCTCCGCCTCCTCCTTGACCAGGTTGCGGCTCCAAAAGCTCACGCCTGTAACGCGCAAGTTTCCCCTTCAATAGCCCAATATGGTACTCCGTGGCCTTGTTTTTCTGAGTACGGGACAATTCCTCCTGAATCTGTGCTATCTTCTCCAAAATCCCCATGGTTCTTTGTTGCTTGAAGTTGTTTAAAGATTGAAACTTTTCGAAATTAACTTGGGAAAATTATTACGTGCAGGAAAACCAAATTCCTTTGGGAATGATTTTACGATGGCATCGCAAGAAATTCAGAAAGCCCGAACTCCCATTGAATTTTTTTTACTTAAAGATGCCAAAAGGACCACGGACACGGCATAACGGCGGCTCCATTGAGCTTGGAGGTGTGATAGGAGGAGGAGCAGCTAAACTCAAGAAAAAAATCAGAGACATTGAACGGTTATTGAAGAAGCAAGATCTTCCAGCCGATATCAGACTCAACAACGAGAGAGCATTGAAAGGGTTGCGTGTGGAGCTTCAGAATACCCAGTTCAACTTGAAAACTAAGGAAATCGCCAAGAAGTATCATATGGTACGGTTTTTCGAGAGAAAGAAGGCTGTGCGTAAATTGAAGCAGGCGAGAAAGGCACTTGAAGAAGTCGCCATAACCGAGGTGAGAAAAGATATCAAAAAGGCCAGAAAAGTGGTGAAGCACAGTGAAGTTGATTTGGCATACGTGGTGTTGTTCCCAAAGACTGAAAAATACATTTCGTTGTATCCAAATGCCAAAGAAGACGAAGAAGCCGATTCGAGTAACCCCAAAGCCAAGGCAGGTTTGCAGCAGACCGATGAGAGACGCAGACAATTCAAAAAGGAAGTTGAAGAATTGATCGATCAAGACAAGCTTCCGTTCTCGATTGACGAAGTATTGTCTGGAAAGGCTGCTTCCATCGACTCCACCAGAAAACAGAAAGCTGCCATCAACGTGGAGATCGATGCTCCCGAACAGAAGAAGGCCAATGTCGAAGAAGAAGTCGACGATTTCTTCGAATAGACATAGAAACATCGGTAGTTGGATCGCTTTCTTGTACATTAGCATTATGGTATTTAATATATACTCTTCACCATCAACACATGTTTCGTAGTGTAGCTGATATCCATAGCATCGTTTACAGATAAAACACTCACCGGTTGTCCATGGAGTGCAGGAGGAATATCCATCACACACGTTACCTTCCCTTTCTTTCCATGGAGTCTGGGGGTAGCACGTTTCATCGACAAGAGTTCCTTGGTATCTTCGTTGGCCAATATAATGAACCACGACTCTCTCTGAGCCTTGGGGAAGTGAGGACAGTGCATCTTGAACTCCTTATTTAATGGCTGGTTGTCATGGACAAGTTCCACCGTTAATTTGTTCAGTTCTTCTTGTCTTACTGCTAACTGACCGGTAGGCAACGAAGAAGCCACTCTCACAAACTGCTTGCGTGCTTCTTCGTCATCAATACCTTCATCAGAGTTCCCTTTCACTCCTAAAGTCTCAGCAAGCTTCTGAAGCTTCCCAAGTCCCATTCTGCCAACGGTCTTTAACGAAGGCACTCCATTCTTTGCACCAGCAGTCAAACCAGGCAAAGTAAGAGCCGGTTGCTCATCGTACCACATGCGTTGCTTGACACACTGCATCAACGTAATAAAGCTTAAGACAACCGGCAAATAACCAAGCTCGGCCGCAGCATCAATGTATGCTTGCAAGATACGCAACGCCTGGTCCAACACCGAGATCGTATCCTGGGAATAATCAATGATAGGAAGCTCGATCCGGCTCATAAATGCCTGGATCAACAAATATGCCTTCACATGTGGGTCCCAAATGAATTCACATTCCATATCTTCAGCAGGATATCTCATAGCCTGCGACAATTCCATGTTGATCAACTCCTCACCGTGTCTAGTGGCAAGCTCGTCGTATTCAGAAGCTTCACAGAGGACGCGTAAACAGTCTCTGAATTCGAAATCGGGCTTGATCTTGTTGGTTAAGTTTCTGATCGTCATATGCGAAAGATAGTAGTATGACGAGATGTGCAAGAACGGCGTCGGAACAAGCTCATCCTTTCCTCCAACTTGTACACAGTTCGATTCCTTCAAGTTTTCAATCGTATCGTCAATCAAACCTCCCAAATAATCAGAAATACCGGCGGTACTGATGTCTTCAATACCATAATATGTAGGGTTATTATGGGCCCGCCTATATAAGAATGTCCACGTAAGGAAATCCATGGCTTCCTGACGAGTGGTGATGGTTCCTGCAGAAATCTCCGCCCCAATATGGTTATCCAAGACCTTGTGCAAGGATGACTCAACCGGGAAACCAATGTTCAAAAAGTGTTTGTAAAAAGTCTTTTTACTTTCCTTGGTATACACAATGGCAATACCAGATGTATCGAAAGCAGGACGACCAGCTCTTCCCATCATCTGAAGAATATCAGTCAAGTCCATATCTCTGTAACCTTCGATCTTGGCATCAAAGAACTGCGTACCCTTGATAATCACCAAGTGAGCTGGTAAATTGACACCCCAAGCTAACGTTGATGTGGCAATCAAGATCTGAATCTTTCCGGCTTCAAACAACTTGTGTGAGATTTGACGGTCAGATTCGACCAAACCAGCATGATGGAGACCCATTCCAAACTGAAGCGATAATCTCAACGTATCGTCCTTGACTTCCTCCAAGATACTTTCGAGTTCACGGTCTGGCATGTTGAGGAACCGTCTTGGATTCGATTCCATCCCGCACAAATGAATAAGGTCCAATGCAGTAAGACGAGTTTGTCTACGAGAGGCAACAAAGATCAATACTGGCTTGGTGGGGGAGTGCTGTTTGATAGCCATGAACGCTGGCTTGTTCATTGTCTTCATAAACGGACAGAAAGCCAAGTTATCGGGAAACCCGTCAATGTACATCTGTAACGGCACGGGACGAACCGATTGTGGAAAGTTAAACAAACCTTCCTTGACTCCCAACCAACCAGCCATATCGATGGCATTAGATACTGCAGTTGACATACCAAGCAATCTGATTGGTTTCTTAGTCTGAGAAGAGATGTAGTTCATACGACTGACAATCATCTCCAAAATAGGACCACGATCACTGGCCAATAAATGGATTTCATCCATGATGACCAACGAAACTTGCTGCACAAACTTTCTTGTTTGCCAGTTACGTGAAATACCATCAAACTTTTCGGGAGTGGTGATAATAATATCTGCTTCACGAACATCTCTAGCTTCTGGCAAAGAATCACCGGTAAGTTCAACCAACTTATACTTGGTGTTGCCGGATATACGCTTTCTCCAATCATCAACTCTTTCTCTCACCAAAGCCTTCATTGGAGCAATGTATACAACTTTCGTGCCGGGGAAGTCCTTGAAGGCATGCCAAATGGCAAGCTCAGCAACCACCGTTTTACCCGAACCAGTAGGGGAACCAACGAATACACTAGAGTTTGAGTTGTACAATGAATGGAACGCCATTGTCTGCATTGGGTTGAAATACAGGAACTTTGGCGAGTAAATTGCCTCGATTTCCGGGTTGTGTAAGGCAGTTACGGGCAACGGCTGCAATCTCAAGAGATTTGTACGAATAGTTTCGTTTGAAGGCCTGATCAAATGCTGGAAAGAGATGGTATGCAACGATCCAGAACCAATCCACGTATCTGAATCTACCCGAATGACAATCTGGGGTGGTAATGGATCAGCCAACGGAATCATGAAATCCAATTCATGTGGACTGGACATTTGTCTCTTGTTCAAAATAATCTTTTCCACATGCAAAATCTCTGACTTGTCGGACTCTTCAACCGTAAGCCAAAAGAATTGAGCGTTGCCATGGTACTTTTCGTCCCAGACAAAATCAGGATACAAATTAACCTTAACTCTCATGACATTGGTTGTTATCGGGAAAATTTCCGACTCGATATCTAAATGGGGGAACCGGCCAATCAACTTGAAAAGTGTCTTGCCCATGTTGGAATTATGAACCAAAGTACCCAATTCACCGGATTCCATGTCACGAAGAATTTCCATTGATGGGTTTTTAGCCTTGATGTTTCTCATTACCGGGGCCGGAAGGTCAAATTGCGTCAATGGATGTTCAAAGGCCCAGATTCGCTTATCGACCGACTTACAGATCGAGAGCATTATCTTCATCAAAGTGCCCCAACGTCTATTGATGGCAATAAGGAACAACGCACGACAGATTCTTGCAGCATTCTGAGCCACGTAATTCGAGTCAGAAATCAAGGATGAATCCTTAATGGTAGCATGAGAAACAAATGCCTGAAGCAAAATGTTGGTCTTCCCCGGAGCCGACTCGACATCGCCAGCGACTTGGCAGGGGGTATCTGACTCCAACAATTCCTTCAATTCCTTGGCTTCTTCTTCTCTAAATTTGATAGAATCAAATTCAGCACTCATACTTATCATCGATAAGACATCTGCTTCAGTAGCACGGGGATTGAGCATTTGATTGAAGATTTCCACCGAGTTTCCAAGCAAATAAAAGTCCGAAGAGATTCTTCCAAGATCTTTAGGTGTCAAAGCTCCAGAATTTTCGTCAAAGATGATCATCTGGAGTTGATGAAGACGTCTAGCAGACGCTACAATCATATCACGTCTTCTGTTGGTCAAAAGATTATCTTCCTTCAACTCTTTCCAGTCAATACCGTAACCAAACGGATTCTGCCGCATACGAACCATCATATAAGTATAGCCGAGCCATTGAACCCCTTCGTCAACGTTGGTAACTGTTCCCAACGAAATTTCGGCATTCAAATTATCGGTCAATTTCTCCGCAAGTTTCGACTCTATTGGATGTTGCTGTGAGATCAAAGAAACATAATGGTCCAAGCGATCACTTGTAGTACACAAGATACCGGTACCAAACTGCTCATACTGTGGTCTACCAGCACGACCAAAGATTTGAATAACATCAGAGATACCCAAATCAACAAAACCACCTTGCTTGGAGTCGTACATCTGGGTACCCTTGACAATGACCACAGCTGCAGGTAAGTTGACACCCCAAGCTAACGTAGCAGTACAGCACAATACTTTGATGGCTCCGCTCTCAAACATTCGTTCGGTCAAGTTACGGTCGGTTCTTAACATTCCCGCGTGATGAACTCCAAACCCGTGGACAAACAACTCCTTCATATCCCGACTTCTGTTTTTGTTCAGAACTTCTCGACGGAAGAACTCGTATGAGTCTGAGTCTTCACAGTTGAAAAGGTCTGCTTCTGAATGGCTCTGTGCCATCTGAATGAAAGTTCGAGCCGATTTAACGGTATCTTTACGGGAATTGACAAATACCATGACCTGGAATCCTTGGTTAACGTAATGGGCAAGTTTGTCGTAGGAAACACGATCGATATTTTCCCGGGCCTGTCTGGAACCGGCTTTTCCTCTCACACCAACCAACTGTTGTTTCAACGGCACTGGTCTAAAGGTTTGATCAAAGTAGTACATCCCGATGTTACGATTTACTCCAAGGAAATCTGCCACATCCACAAAATTCGGCAATGTAGCCGAAAGACCAACCACACGGATCATCAGTTGGGTGCTTTCAACTTGTCGTAAAGTACGTGCAACCAACGTTTCAATTACCGAACCTCTGTCTTCATGCAACAAATGGATTTCATCGATAATCAAAAGCTTGACTTTAGACACCAACTCGTTATCCCCCGACAGCTTTCTCGTCACAACATCCCACTTTTCTGGGGTAGTAACAATGATTTGCGTAGTTAAGATCTCTGCTCGGGATAATTGCATGTCACCAGTCAATTCACGGACGTTGATTCCCAACCATTTCAACTTCTTGCTGTATTTTTCTACAATTTCTGCCGCCAATGCCTTGAGTGGTGCCACGTACACAATTTTGAACTCGTCGTAGTCAATATCTACTGTTGTTTCCCCGTCATCTCCAACCGATTCGGTGACAAACTGATTTATGGTATGCAAAATGGTGAGCAATGCCACATCAGTCTTACCAGCACCCGTGGGAGCACACACCAACATATTCTCGTTGGTATTGTACGCTACTGGATACACCAAACTCTGCATCTTGTTCAATGTCTTGTAGTTGAATGTTCCTTGACACAAGAAGTCGAGATCAGCGACCTTGACGAGTTTATCATCTGATATCCACCGATTGGCTTTTTGTTCTGGATATGGAATTGTAATTTCTTCATGGGTTGCGTACGAAAGACGCTCTGTTCCCTTTGGTAATGCATATTTCTTTCCGGTGATTGCTTCTATGATTGCCTGTTCAGGGTTTCTGAAGACATGTGGATACTGTTGTTTGTTGAGCTTTGGTGCTAGTTTCTGGTTCTTGGTTCTTTCGTGGTTATCAATTAAAAGCTGGGCTCTTTCTTCGGGGGTCAAGAATTTGGGTTGATCTGATCCTGGTTCCTGGCTTTGGTTGAGTACCGTTTTGTTCTGGACAATTTTCGATATTAAATCAAAGGCTTCAAAGCCAAGTATATCAAACAATGACGATTGGAGCTCTTCATCGTTTTTGGTAGTGGCACAGATCAGTTTCACGATTCCAAACGTTTCGTCAGAATTAGTCATTTTGCGACATTCGTCCTCAATTTCGGCGTAAAGTGCCTGACTTGACACTGGAACTGCTCCATCGGCAATAGTGTTCAAGATATCGGTGGAAATGTGGCTGAAACTGTTGAGGATTCTGTCCAAGGGCGACAATTTCGCCAGTTCTGTATCAATTCGAGGAATTTTCTTATTGGAAATGGGTAAAGTGCCTATTAATTCAACCAATGGTTGCATGGCTTGCATGTATGACTTGGTCGAATTCACTTGATACGACGCCATTATCTGTATAGTCTAAAATCTTTGTAATTCTAAGGGCGGTTTTTGGGGCAATTTAAACTGGTAGGGAAGAACAGAGGCAAAATCGGTATGAATCATAAACGGGCCAAAAATTACTTAGCGGTCTGAAAAGTACCCACAGAAATTTCTGATTTAATGAACCTACTAAAAAGGAAGAGAATAAAACAAGTTACCATTTCCCTAAAAAGAATTAGTTTTATTCAGAATAAACTTAAATACAATTTTTTTTTACTTTACTGGAATGTTTCTGTCTTCCTCCCCCCTCGTCTGTGTCAAGATTCATTAGTTTTGGTTGTTTGGGGTAAAATAAAAATGTTGCAGACCTGCATATACACATTTTTTGTTTAATGCGAGCGATGAGATGGACTTGTAATCTTCACCCAAAACTACTACGATAAACCATGGCTAAGAATAGTAAGAAGGCCGTTAAGCCTTCAAAGAAAGTCGAATCCAAGAAACGTAGCCGTTCTGAATCTGATTCTGAATCTGAAGTTGACAACGAAAAGTTGGTGAACGAATTGGACGAGGACTTTGATGAAGTCGCCAACTTGTTGGGTGACGACGTGAAAGATCCTGAAGCTAAGAAGTTGGCCAAGAAGCAAGAGAAGGAAAGAAAGGCTGAGGAAGCTACTAGAGAACTCACTAAACCACAAGTTGTCGAAACTGCTCCTGAAGAAATCGATAATGATAAGTTTGAAGAGGCGGGCTTATCAGAACCTACCATGAAGGCGATCACGGAAATGGGATTCAAGACCATGACCAAGGTCCAAGCCAAGACCATTCAACCTTTGCTTGCTGGAAGAGATGTTTTGGGTGCTGCCAAGACCGGTTCCGGTAAGACGCTTGCATTCTTGATCCCAGCCATCGAGTTGTTGTATTCGTTGAAGTTCAAGCCTAGAAACGGTACTGGTGTCATTATTGTGAGTCCAACCAGAGAGTTGGCATTGCAAATCTTTGGTGTTGCTAGGGAGTTGATGGCTCACCACAGTCAAACCTTTGGTATTGTTATTGGTGGTGCAAACAGAAGACAAGAGGCCGAAAAGTTAGTCAAGGGTGTAAACTTGTTGGTTGCCACTCCAGGAAGATTGTTGGATCACTTGCAGAACACCCAAGGGTTTATTTTCAAGAACTTGAAGGCTCTTGTTATTGATGAAGCTGACAGAATCTTGGAAGTTGGTTTCGAAGAGGAAATGAAGCAGATCATCAAAATTTTGCCAAACGAAGACAGACAATCGATGCTCTTCTCGGCTACGCAGACGAGAAAGGTGGAAGACTTGGCAAGAATATCGTTGAGACCCGGTCCTTTATACATAAACGTGGTTCCAGATAACGAGGTTTCGACCGCTGACGGGTTGGAACAGGGCTACGTTGTGTGTGAATCCGATAAGAGATTCTTGTTGTTGTTCTCTTTCTTGAAGAGAAACGCTAAGAAGAAGATTATTGTGTTCTTGTCGTCATGTAACTGTGTCAAGTACTTTGGTGAGTTGTTAAACTACATTGATTTGCCAGTATTGGACTTGCACGGTAAGCAGAAGCAGCAAAAGAGAACCAACACCTTTTTTGAGTTCTGTAACGCTAAACAGGGGATTTTGATATGTACCGATGTTGCTGCTAGAGGACTTGATATTCCTGCGGTTGACTGGATCGTGCAATTCGATCCACCAGATGACCCAAGAGACTACATCCACCGTGTGGGTAGAACTGCCAGAGGTACCAGCGGTAAGGGAAGATCACTTATGTTCTTGACTCCATCGGAGTTGGGTTTCTTGAGATACTTGAAGCAGGCCAATGTTCCGTTGAACGAGTATGAGTTCCCAAGTAACAAGATCGCCAACGTGCAGTCACAATTGACCAAGTTGATCAAGAGCAACTTCTGGTTGCACCAATCGGCCAAGGACGGTTACCGGGCCTATTTACAAGCATACGCCTCGCATCACTTGAAGACGGTGTACCAAATCGACAAGTTGGACTTGGTTAAGGTTGCAAAATCGTTTGGTTTCGATGTTCCTCCAAAGGTTAACATAACAATCGGTGCCAGTGGCCAATCTTTGGAAAAGAAACACAAGAAACAGAAGAGAGACAAGAAGTAGAAGAGACACAAGAAGAAGTAGAATCGATAAATATAAAGAAAAATGTACATATAAAATGTCTGCGAAAAAAAAAAAGAAGTCAATCTTTTTGTATTGAAAATCAACTGGTAAAGACGCGTCTACCATGGCCGATTATACGCAATATATGGGCAAAGAAGGTAGCGATAGCGGGACTGTGGAGCGTAGCACAGTGTCCACATTGGCTGGATTTAACAAGGAACACCATTATAAGCTTACGATGCGAAATTACAACAAGCAGTTCTTCTCGATGTACCAGTACCGATTCAAGCATCTCTATGCCCGTGTGGTGGAAGCAGCAGTGAAGAAATGGGGTAATGGCGAGAAGAAGATAGATGGAAGCACCATCACCAAACAGGATAAGATCTTGGATATCCAGAGCGGCGAGTTATGTTGGGTTGTTGGCACAGTGTTTTGTGACTTGAAGAATAAGTTGAATATCTTGAATGATGTTGAAAAGGGAGTTGATGATGTGATGCCACACGAACCATCCACGTATATGGGAGAAGGGGGTGCTGGCGTGGTGATGTTGGAAGACGAATCTGGCCGGGCCATTCTTCACAGTGACGACTTTTTCAAAAAGAACATGCTTGTAACCGGCTGTGTGGTGGCTGTATTAGGCATCGAGGTACGAGCAGGGATATTTGAGTTGATGGATGTGGTGTATCCCACGCCAGCACCACAGAAACCACTTCCTAGTGTCAAAACCGGTAAGAAAGTGGCGATTGTTTCTGGCTTAAATGTTGGCGAAGTTCCCGAGTTGAAGCTCGAATTGTTGGCACAGTATTTAACTGGTGGATTGGGACTGTGGGAAAATGTCAAGGGGATTGTGCAGTTGGTGATTGCTGGTAATTCGATCCAGCCTGCCAAAGAGAAGGATGCAGAAGATGCAAAGAATTTCATCACTACTAATAACTACGGGTCCAAGAACTTATCGCGGTTTGATGTTACGCTGGCTCGGCGATTCGATGAGTTTGTGCATGAGATTGTGTCGAGTGTGCCTGTTGCTATAATGCCGGGAGCGCAGGATCCGGCAGAAATCTGTATGCCGCAGCAGGCGTTGCACCGGTCGATTCTTGGGTCGAGCAGCAATCGAATCACCAGACATACCAATCCACAATGGCTTGAATATGACGGGGTTCGGGTGTTGGGGACGTCGGGGCAGAATATCGAAGATGTTCTCAAGTATGTGGGGCGCGAGCGGAGCGATGAGATCGAATCGGCGCTTGTTTCGACGGTGCGGTGGCAGAATATTGTACCGACAGCACCGGACACGCTCTACTCTTATCCGTACGAGGATGCTGATCCGTATATGTTGGAGGATGAGACTCCACATGTATATTTTGCTGGTAACCAGACGAGGTATATTTCGCAGCAGTACGATGACGACACGGGCGTGAGAGTGCGAGTAGTGGCGGTTCCACGGTTTAGCGAGCGTGGAGAATTAGTCGTGTTGCATCTCGATAATCTCGAGACCGAGGTGATTCGAATTGAGGTGTGAGCTTTAAATTGTATATCTACATAACCCATAGTACAATGGATACGGAAGTTTGGTAGGACCTAGGCGGGTGATGTCACATCGTTAAGGGCTAGACTAGCAGCAGTAGTAGCAGTAGTAGCAGCAGCAGCAGCCCATAGAAAAACTGAGACTTTGGGAAAGTAAAGTACTAAAAAAAAAAAAAAAAAAAAAAAAAATACATGGAAGAATGCCCTTCCAAGAAACAGTAGGGACATAACAACGTCAAAAAACACAACCTAAAACAAAAATGCAAAAAAAAAACCAAAATAAAAACCAAAATAAATCCCGAAATAGAAACCCGAAGTAAAAATTTAGAGTATGTTGGTGTCCCGCATTCTTCTTGTTCTAATGGACCACTCGCTCGCTCGCCTTTAATTTGTTATTTTTGTGCGAAGTTTGGAACCCGTTTTCTATTAATAAACTTATTTTGTACGAAAGGGCACGCAATTACTGACCTCTCAGTCAATGACTACAATATTATTATTTTTTTTTTTTTTTACTTTTGGGTTGCTGAACAATTTTCTATCCCTCACACTTTGGTTAAATTGTTCGAACTTTCCTCCTCCTCTGTCGCCCAGTACAATTGGTCTTTCCTTTTAAGAGAAATCCACAATTTCCCTCCAATCACATTTCTCCCCAATCATACCACAAAACAAAAAACTTTTCCCTTCCCATCTCTCTCTCCTTCCCCCTCCTCCACTCCAGTCCCATCCCTCAACACACTCACCACCTGACCCTTTACATATTGTCCCCTTCCTTTTTTTTTTTCTATTATAATCTAATTTTCCTCCCCCTGACCCGCCGTATCATCCGCCACTTTTTCGTCCAACCAACTTTTGCTTTACCACTTTAGCGGACTTAATAGACTTCAATTGCCACCCAATCGCTACATGAGCTCTGATAACTTATCCATTCCGGGCTCCACGGCCAGCCAGGGCACAAGAAAACCAAAAAACTTTCACATTGCCCACAGACGCTCACCTTCGGAACTCACCACCTTGATGGTGGAACAATACCATTTGCAGCGTCAATTGGAAGAGGTCCAGGCCCAACAGAAACAAATTTTGCAACAGCAACAGCAACAACAACGCCAGTTTGTCTACCCACAGCAGCAACTGCAACCGCAACAACAGCCACAACAGCAACAAGGCGAACTACAACCGCCTCCAACCCATTTCCGCTCTCACTCGAGATCCTCATCCGTCAACAACGACCAGGGACAAGGCCAGGGCCACAGAAGAACAGGCTCCACCCAGGGCCACAACAGAAGACACTCGTTGGTGTTGAACGAAGCCATCAGAGCCGCCGCCAACCAGCGTCAAACTAATAGAACAACATTGAGTCCTTCTCTGTCTACAAACAACCAGGAACCTATCTCAGCCTCGTCAGAATCAAACCCGGGCTCCTTCAAGTTCCCAGCCGACGCCGACTCCGTTGACACGTCGCCTCCTGGTTCGTCCACCCACAACCGTTCCAGATCTTTAGCATACGGCCAACCAGCTTTCAAGTTTCCTCCTTCAAACTCGAGCTCTCCGGACAGCTTGTTGCCGCCAACCCCCAACTTCTCCATTAACGGCCAGTCTCCAGAAAGAGGCCATCAACGGCGCTCGTCCCACTACAGATCCAACTCCAGAAACTACGACCCGAATGTCCAGGCGAACATGAACTCTAACTGGAGAAGTCAACCTCCTCCAAACAGCTCACCTAGCCATCAGAGACAGTCGTCATCTTTAGAACCACCTTCGTCATTTGTTCCTGGCCACAAGCCACGCAACAGCTCATACGGCGGTGGCGGTGGCGGTGGCGGTTCTATTTCATCGTTGTCCAACTTTATGCCTAACAACTCCAACAATGCCGGTAACAACGGCCGTAAGTCTCTTTTTGCTCCTTACTTGCCACAATCTTCGTTACCTGATTTGATCAACGAAGGCCGCTTAGTCACCGGTACTTTGAGAGTCAATAAGAAAAACAGATCGGATGCGTACGTGTCCACCGACGGTTTGTTGGACGCAGATATTTTCATTTGCGGTTCTAAGGACCGTAATCGTGCATTGGAAGGCGACTTGGTTGCCGTCGAATTGTTGGTTGTCGACGAAGTTTGGGAGTCCAAGAAGGAAAAGGAAGAGAAGAAGAGAAGAAAGGATAACTTTTCTTCGAAGTCTCCAACCAGTTTGAACGACGACATTCACAACGACGCCACTTCGGCATCTTCTGACGCCACCAATAACAGCAACAGCAACAACAACAATAACGATGAAGAAGAACACTCCAACTCTCCAACCATTGGCAGAAGAGGTTCCTTGAAGCAAAGACCAACCATGAAGAAGAATGATGATGTCGAAGTCGAAGGTCAATCATTGTTGTTGGTTGAAGAGGAAGAGATTAATGATGATATCAAGCCGTTGTATGCTGGTCATGTTGTTGCTGTGGTTGATCGTATTCCTGGCCAGTTATTTGCCGGTACTTTGGGATTGTTGAGACCAGCTCAAGCCGCTCAAGCCGCCAAGGATAAAAAGAGCGGCAAGGAATCGATGGTTCAAATTCCAAAAGCACCAAAAATTGTCTGGTTTAAGCCAACCGACAAAAAGGTCCCCTTAATTGCTATTCCAACCGACCAGGCTCCAAGAGATTTTGTTGAAAACCACGAACAATACCAGGACCAATTGTTCGTTGCATCTATTAAGAGATGGCCGATCACCTCGTTGCATCCATTCGGTACGCTCGTTAGTAAATTGGGAAAGATTGACGATGCTGAAACCGAAATCGATTCTATCTTGAGAGATAACAACTTTTTGTGCGATGAATATGATGAGGATGTTAATTCTACCGGCAATATCTATGATCTTCCAAATATTGACTTGGAATTAAACAACCTTGATAGAATCGAGTATCGCGACGATTATATCATTGCATTTACTCAAGATAACTCGTTTGTTGACCATGCCTTGCATGTCAAGAGATTGTCTAACACGAAGATTGAATTGGGATTCCATGCGGCTGATATTTCTCATTTTATCAAGCCAGGCTCAATGTTAGACCGTAAGGCGAAGAAGAGGTTCACGTCGGTCTTTTTACCGCAAAGAGTTACCCGTTTGTACCCCAACCAGGTTAACGAGCTTGTATCCTTTAAGGCTAACGAGCGTAACTTGGCCGTTTCGATAATTTTTGAAATTGATACCACGAACTTTGAGGTTGAAGATTTAAGTATCCATGAATCGATTATTGTTCCAAACCAGTTGGTCAATTACGACTCGTTTGATGCTATTTTGGAAGGCAAGAACGTCGAAACTATTTCATCAGCTACTTCTGATTACATCAAGACTTTTAGTTTAATTGCCAAAGAGTTCCGTCGTCAAAGATTAGACAACCGTGAGTTGGGAATCAGTCCAAACTTGACCCTTTTGGATCAGTTGGATGACGAAAAGGTGCGCTTGAACTTGAATGTTTTCAAGGACAGTTTGGCATTTGATGTCATTTCTGAGCTTTCTCATAAGGTGAACAGCGCTATTGCAGCCAAGGTTCATGCTGGATTAGGTGACCAAGCGTTTTTGCGTCGTCACCCATTGCCTACTTTGCAAAAAATGGAAACATTTGTCAGAAAGGCCACCAATCTTGGGTTCAAGATTGATACCACCTCGTCCTCGACGTTGCAATGTTCGATCTTGGCGATTGAAGACCCTGTCAAGAGACAGTGTGTTGAAACGTTGTTGTTCAAGTGCATGTCGAGAGGTAAGTACTATGTTGCTGGCAAGCAAGATCCCGACACCTACGGTCATTACTACTACAACCTTCCATTATATACCCATTTCAATTCGCCATTGAGAAGGTACGCCGACTTGATTGTGCACAGACAGTTGAAGTTGGTGTTGAACAAGACGGGTGAAGAGCGGGACATTGATTCCTTGAAGGCTACGGCTGACTACTGTAACTTCAAAAAGGATTGTGCCACCAATGCCCAGGAACAGGCAATTCACTTGTTGTTGTCGCAGACCATCAACGAGATTAGTGAGAGTGCAGGCCAGTTGTTGTGCATGGGTACAGTGGTTCAAGTCTATGAGTCTTCGTTTGACGTTTTCATTCCTGAATTTGGTGTTGAAAAGAGAGTCCATGGTGACCAGCTTCCGTTAGTGAAGGCTGAATTTGATAAGTCTGAGCGGATTTTAGAGTTGTTCTGGGAAAAAGGTGTGGATTCTGCTACATATATTCCTCCTGACGAAAAGTCGTCGTTGTCGTACCGTTCGTCGATTAAGAACAAGTACCGGACGTCGTCGTTGCAGGCGGCCAAGATCCAGAGTAACGATAGCCAGAGTGACTCCATTGAGGCTAAGTTGTCGCAGTTGAACCTTGAGGTTCCAAAGGTGACTGCTCCCGAAGCACCGGCAGGATCCACAGGTCTTACGCCTTACTTGAAGGACTTGATTACACGTGTGGAGGGTGATTCACATGTGCAAGTGATCAAGGAGTTGTACCAGGTTCCTGTTTTAATTCGTGCTGAGATCGGAATGGCGTTGCCGTGCTTGACGGTAAGAGTGTTGAACCCATTTGCCGACAAGTGATGTATTTAGTGTTTTTTTTTTCTTCAATAAATGAGATACGATAAAAGAAAAAGATAAGGGGAGGAAATCAAAAAAAAAAAAGATTAAATCATGTTTAATTACTTGATAAAAAAAGTAGATAATTTGTAATCAATGATACTTTGTTATGATGATACTTTGTTATGATGATTCTGTGATTCTGGTTGTATGT